>JAXQQM020088958.1:0-34021 GCA_034641835.2 Pinus albicaulis
TTTTCTGAGTAAGACTAATTCTATTAAGGAAAAAAAAAAAAAAACATATGGTACAATCATAGCTTTGCAGAAAAGCAAAGTAAAGAAGCAAGGGAGCCGGAAATGATGAAATATCAACCTCGGTCCCAAAAACAACCATGGAAAAACCAGGAGGCAACAAGGTGAACTAAAAAACAGAGAGCTATACAAAGGGGTCTACCCAGAGTGGGTAGAAACATCCATACGGAATTTTTTCACTTTCTTCTTGCTAACTTCAACCCAGCCATTGTGACTTGGCTGGACAGGAACTAGTTGTTGATTGTTCTACGCTAAAGGAGAGGTCTCCTTATCTGAATCAGAGGAGGAGGGCTCATGTGTGCTGCCATGCCGTGTTGTGGACAGATTGAATAGCCTCTAGAGACAAACTAGAGTTGCCATAGACGCTGCTGCCTAGGACATCTTAATATAGCAAGGAGCCCTTTAAAGTTTGGGTTGTCAGTCCAAGGAACTCACTTACTATCTCTTGTTCTAAACAAGGAAATTGAAATAGATTGAATTGGTCCCAATTCTCTTTCAGTGGCTGGTACATAGATAGGAATAGGGTAAAGACATCAGGTAAAACTTTTGCATGAAAGCATCAGACAGTTAAGAGACCGCTTTACTGTAAAGAGGGCCGATTCAAATAACATATTACAGAAATCATATATCAAGAAGTGCGGGCAGGAAGGAAACATAAGAGGATATTACTGACAAAAGGGCGCATCAATTTACGAATCCTCAAGCCACTAATATAGCAGAAATTATGAAAGAGTGAACATGGAACATCATATCACTTCTAGGCCTATTTAAAGCGCTTGACCAATTCCAGGAAGGGCATCATTTAAGATGAATCCTTACTGCAAATTAGCGAGCCGCTCGCATTCTAGAACATGATATAAGAAGAAAATATGTATGAAAAGATGATATATTAACACATGAGAGAAATTACATACTGCAATACATCAAAGACCAGAATCCTCAATACAGTCATAACACCTCCTCACTGAGACCCAACGGGCTCTGAAACTTCATACAGAAATGTCACAAGATGTATACAATAGTCTTTTCGCTGCACAGCTTGCTTACAGAAATCTGGAACCCTCACAATGTCTTGCTTTTCAGTATTTATAGAGAAGACCGAAACTTCTGGAGGGAGAGGTAGGTATCCACACTTATTAATCTAATTTGAATAAGAAAGGCGGTGAGCATTCGCGCCTTCTTCATGAATGACTAGCTATAAATGAATATACCTAACAACCTGTATACAGAAATTAATGCCGGGAGATAAAAATCTCCTTATGTACAAAACGAAAATAATAAAATATATACATCGGGATGCCTTTAGCTGAAGAAAAATCTGATGCCGTGAGGGGCCTGAGCTAGCTCGTATCTCTGCATCGTACTTTGGTCTTTAATTCTCGAATTTGAACTCTTAAATCCTGGAAACAAGTAAAGTAAAATTTCCTCTGGAGGTGTTAAGGTTCTCTGCCTGTTTTCTTTAATAATAGCTATTTCATGCTGTTTGTCACTTCTCCTTTTATATTTAATTTCGCCCACAGGAAATCATCTTCTGATATGTTCTTGATCTTCTGAAATGGAGGCGACAGATTGATATGCCCCCTTATGCTTGATTTGAAAACCTGCAAAAACCCTGAAAATGTTAGAAAAACCCGACTAGGGTGTAGGTGGAGGGTGACGGAGGCGGAAATGGATGAGACGACGCAACCGCGAGTCAAAAACGGGAACATACAGAGTGGAGCAAGTACATGTGGTGAAGTGCTAATAGACGAAATGCAGAATTTATATGTATAGGAGGAAGCATAGCAGTAGATTATGAATTAAATATTTATAAACACGCGCATATCTATATATATATATATTGGCGCGAGAACACAATAATGGGTATTTGAGGAGGAGACACATAGGTACGGGGAGACTAGCAGGGGGGAGATGACGTGGCGGGTGGATTGATAGGCGGAGGCACGAAACAGTGACATGGTGGCAGTCTGTGGGACGTGCTGGGATGGAGCGATGAACGATCAACTCTAGGACATATCTGGTTTGGATGAGGCAGCAGACGGACGACAGGGTGGATCCCGCCGACAGATATATCGATCAAGAATAACGCGCGGGAGAGAGCGGGCGTTTCCGCTCATACCGAGGACATCATGGCCTTGTTGTGTGGGATCGGGCCGGTTCCCGCGGTAAATACCGCCAACCGACAAGAGTGGTGCGGGGGGAAAACTGTCGGTTTTGTTGTGTGCCGGGGCCATATGTGGGGTCCTCGTTCCTGAACGATCACCGCGCCGTTGATTTAGTTGAATCGGACGGTTATAACGGCGCCCGGGACTTAAACGATAACCCCCTTTTTTTCCTTTTGGCTCAGGTTCCCATCAGGTTTAAAGAGAATTAAGACGGAGGGGCTAATGATATGGGGCTCCGCCCGATATACCAATCTCTCAATTTTAACGTGTCATGCAGATTTTCTAACGGGGATGATAGAATTAGACGGGGCCCAGGGGTTTTTGCTCTCAAAAACATTAGAAATGGATTTTTGGAGAAGGTGGTTGCCGAATTTTAAATAGGGAAAGGGGATATGTACAACACTGGCTCCATTTGGGGACGGCATGCTCGTCCTTGGGGCATGTCGAGAACACGCATACCATTCAAACTTTTCATTCCGCTGCTCAGTTTCTGCTACGCTTTCTCCTCAGGTAACTATCAGCATCCCCCTTTTTCCCTTATAGAAGTTAGAGACAAAACAGCTTATGTACAATATATACAGTGGGGTGTTTCCAACCTGGGTCAGAATTGAAAATACGGCTTGAGGAATTGGCCATTCACGGGGGCATCCAACAATTCACCTTGCAGATTTTCTAAATAGAAAGTGTTGTTTCCTCCCAGCTTGACTATTTTAAACGGCCCGAACCATAATGGATCGAATTTAGCATGCTTGCCCTTTTCTGCTCTGCGAACATCCCATCTAAGAACCAGGTCTCCAATTTGGAAATTTCTGTCCTTCGCGTGCTGATCAAAGACCTTCTTCATTTTTTCCTGGTATTCTATTAGTCTCTGGTCTATCTGATTCCTCGTCTCATCCAATTCTACCAACTGATGAATTCTTCTAATCATCTCATCCGGTTCTTCTTGGTTTTCCTGTATAAAACGTGCCACTGGCAATGCCAGTTGCACAGGAAATACTGCAGCCCGCCCATACACCAGCTCATATGGAGACTTGCCTGTTGCTCTTTTGCTGGTTATCCTGTTTGCCCACAGAGCAAACTTCAACTGAGAGTCCCAGTTCTTCTGATTTTCAGCTATCGTTTTCTTCAGGGCCCTCACCAGGGTTTTGTTAGATGATTCTGCTAAACCGTTCCCCTGGGGGTAATAGGCCGTGGAATGAGTTAATATAATATTATACCTTTGGCAGAAATTTACAAATCTGGCAGACTTAAAAGCTTGAGCATTATCAGTTACAATCCTTGCAGGACAGCCAAACCGAGATATGATATTGTCTTCTAAAAAATTCATGATTACAACATCTGTAGCCCTTCTTGTAGGTATGGCTTCCACCCATTTTGTAAAATAGTCCGTAGCTGTGAGTATCCATTTATGTTGGCCGCTTGATGGGGGGTGTATTTCTCCTATGAAGTCTAGTCCCCATTTCTGGAAGGGTTCATTTACATGAACAGGAATTAAGGGCAAAGATGCTAATTTCTGTCTTTCTGCAAATCTTTGACATTTGTCACATGCTCTGACCCAAGCGAAGGTATCTGAATATAATTTTGGCCAGTAAAAACCAGCTTTCAAGATTTTATTGGTAGTAGCCCTCCAGCTGTAGTGTCCTCCACATATTCCTTCATGGAATTCTGTCATTATATTCTGCACTTCATTTTCTGTGAGGCATAGCAGTAATATACCCAAAGGGTCTCTCCAATAGAGCTGTCCATTGGCAATGACATACTTCTGGGATCTCATCCTTACAGCTCTGTAATTTGCCTTGTCACATCCTGGAGGACAGCTAAGTGTCAACAGGTATTCAACTATTTGCTTATACCATGGACTAGTCAGATACTTCACATGTACCTTTTGTGTGGCCATTTCTAGTCCATGTTGCTCCTCTTCTTTTTCTGATTCTTCATTTGCCATCATGGATAGATTAATGCCCAGAGCCTGATGATTAGATTCAGATAACATCTTGGCAAGTCCCTGTCCCTTGATCAATTTAGTAGGCTTTATGTCTAGATCATACTCCTGGATTTTTGCAATCCATCTTCCCCTTCTGCCCTCACTGTCTCCCTGAACTAGAATATCTTTTACAGCTGCTGTGGGAACATAAGCAGTAATATGGGATTGCAAAATATAAACTCTGAAAGCTTTGAGGGACTTTACCAGGGCATACGCCTGCTTCTCCAGTATATTATACTTTAGTTCAGCATCATACAACACCTGACTGAAGAATGCTATGGGCTGTTCATATCCTTCTTCATTTTTCTGCAATAACACTCCAGCAATTGTATGTGGTGAAGAAAATGAAAATACCATAAATGGCTTACTATAATCCGGTCCTGCTAGCACGGGAGCTTCGGCAAATGCTTGCTTAATTCTTGTAAATGCATCCCTAGACTCCTGGGACCACTTAACTTCATTGTCCTTTTTCAACATATTAGTAATGTGCCTAACTATCTCCGCATAGTTAGGAATGAATCTCCTTAAAAAGTTTATTCGGCCCAAAAACACCTGTACTTCTTTCTTATTTCTTGGCAGAGGAATGCTATTTATTACTTCAACTCTTTTAGGATCAATCTTTACACCATCCTTAGTCACAATATGTCCTAAGAGTTTCCCTTCGTCTAAAGCAAATAGAGATTTTTGAGGGTTAAGAGAAAGGCCGTACCTTCTGCACTTTTCAAAAGTTCTTCTTAAATGCACAATATGCTCATCATCATTCTTTGAGAACACCGTGATATCATCGAGATATACTACTAGGAACTTGTCATGTTCTCCCACAAAGGCTATATCCATTGCCCTTTGAAAAGTAGCACCTGCATTAATCAGTCCAAATGGCATCCTTGCATACATAAAGGTTCCCCATGGCGTGGTGAACGCAGTCTTCTTCTGATCTTCTGGGAAAACAGCTACCTGATTGTAGCCTGAAAATCCATCCATCATTGACATTCTGGATGCTCCCACCACTTTCTGCAGGATGTGATCCATTTTAGGTAGTGGGTAGTTGTCTTTGAGAGATGCTCTGTTCAAATTTCTGAAGTCTACACATAGCCTGATTTCTCCATTCTTCTTTCTGACAGGAACAAGATTCGCTATCCATTCTGAGTACCTCAAGGGCACAATTATCTTGGCCTTCAACAATTTTCTAATTTCTTTCTCAATTGAGGGAAGAAGCAGGGGGTTAATTTGCCTGAGCTTCTGTTTGTATGGCTTTGCATCTTCCCTGAGTGGGATCTTGTGCTGTATGATATTTACATCAAAAGTTTTTAGGTCCTCATAGGACCAAGAAAAAACATCTTTATAAGACTGAAATAACTTCAAATACTTTTCTTTATATTCTTCTGAGATTCTCTTAGATAATTTAACAATCTTGGGATCAGTAGCGGTACCCAAATTTAAATCTCTCATTTGATCTTCTTCTACTGCTTTGTTTGGATGCATGGGAACATCATTCTTGTTGAATAGTCTTTCTAGAGGTACTAGTCCTCTAGGGATGACATTTCCTTTTAACTGCAATACTCTGTTTCCTGCTATATTCTCTTCCCATTTACCTTCAGCAATATTTTCAGCTTCTTCCTCCTCATCATCATCAATTTCCATGCCTTTGAATTCTCCCACTGTCTCCATGAATCTCTTCATTTGTTCGTCATCTTCAAAAACTGCCAATGCTTAATATTGTCTGGGATAGATGGTCTGTAACGTACCTCTACTTCATATCTTAACAATGGGTTCTGAGGAGGTCGGAACGTACTAGCAGCCACAGCAAGAGAGTCTGCTATTCTGTTATGCTCCCGGGGCATGAACTGTATATTAAATGCTAAGAAGAAATTTTCTATCATGTCCCATACTTCGTTTCTATATGCTCTGAGCCGAGGATGCTTAGTTTGGCATTCATTCTTAATCTGTCTCACTACTAGTTCAGAGTCTCCAAACACTTTCAGACATTGGATGCCCATGTTTCTAGCTGTCTGTAGACCCAATAACAAAGCTTCATACTCAGCCACATTGTTTGTAGCTTCATACTCTAATTTGAAAGACAGCAGCACCCATTTTCCTGTGGGGGAGATTAACAATACCCCAGCCCCGTTACCTTCCCTGGAATTTGCCCCATCAAAGTGCAAAGTCCATACTTCTGATTCCTGGCCTTTCTTGGATTGCTCGGCTTGGAATTGACCAGAGGGGGATTCATGTGCATAGTCTTGACTCTCTTCTAACACAAAACATGAGAAGTCCCCCTCTTTATTATAAACTGGAGAATTGTCTGAGCAATCAACAGTGGTCACCATTTTAACAAATCTGGTCTCCCTATAAAGCCTCCTCTCCTGACCACCAAAGACTGGGACAGTGGCATATGTCAGGTCTAGTTTAATTGATCCTCCAATCTTCGTACCCCAGGACCTTAACAACAGCATGCCAAAGCGAGCTGGGATATCTGCGACCACAATGTCCATGACCACACTTTTCGCTGGGATTTGAGCTAGATTGACCACTAAATCTTTAATCATTCCCAAGCATTTAACCCTTTTCGAATCAAATGAATATAAATCTTTATAAGGCCTTGTAATCTGCAGCCCTAGTTGCTCCATGACAGACAAAGGCATAAGATTATGGGAAGCCCCAGAATCCAACATACAGTTGTGTAGCAGCAGGTCATGAATGACTAGGGACACATAGAAGGGAGGAGTGGAAGGGTCTATCTCTTCGACATGTGGGCCAAAGACTACCATGGGTCTTTCTTCTTGAAGATTTAGACTATCAGGTGCAACTTGTGGTTCAGGAAGAGGCATAAAAGAGGTGACCTGAGACTGATAAACAGGCTGTTTTAACAATTCAGTTAGAGGAACAGGAATCTTAATCTTTTCAAGCTCTCTTTGCAAATTAAAAGCAGATGTGGACTTTTCTATCATTACCTCTTTTGACTCCTTATTCTCAACTGAGGACCTGACTTCTTGGGACACTGGTTCAGCATTAGGGGGGCTGGTTATTTTGGAAGAAGAAGGAAATTGATCATTTGACTGCAAGGGGGTATTTAGAAAATTCTTACCTTTTTCCACGTTCTTCTTTGTTGCTGACTCCTTCTGAGCAGATGCTTCTTTCTGAGGTATTTCTTCCTCCTGCTCCTGAGTTCTGGTCCTCTTCCTTGAGGATCTGAGATCATATCTGACGTTGAATTGGGCTTCCATGAAGTCAGCAAATTGCTTGCAGTAATGGTCAATCTCAGCTTCTTCATCTTCTGCTTGCACTGGGCACTCCATATCATCATTGTTTGAAAAGGGTAGATTGGAATCTTCTAATCCATAGGCTGCCCCTTCAGCGGAGTCATCTATTGGTCCTTCCAGGTACAAGGGATGAGGTACCTGATCTTGCTGCTCCCTTGTCTCTCTCGGCAATATTTGGAGAGGTGGCCTTTTATACTGGGGATTATATCCTCTGTTTGGAGCATTGTAATAGTTCTTGGGAGCTGCGTTCTTAGCTTCCAGTTCCATCTTGACCATCTTCTTTATCATTTTACCGATTTCATCCATTTTATCTGAATCTTTATCCTGATTAGAAGTAGAAACTTCTTCTTTGCCTTTCCTCCTGGCATCTGGTTCAATTTTCCCTTTTAACTTTCCTGTAGAGGCAAAGTTTGCTTCTAGTTCCAGAGCATCTGATTGTGCATCATCAAGTGTGGCAGGTTTTCTTTCCCTTAAGGAGAATCCAAAGTCAAAATCAAAGGCTGCTATAAAAATTATCTTGGCAGCAGCTTCATTTGGCTTCATTTCCGGAGGCAAGCTTAGATACAACTTGTTGAATCTTTTGATGAATTCTGATACTCCTTCATTCTGTTTCTTCTTGATAGTATTAAACTCAGTAAGGCACATTCCATAATCCTTCTTTTCTCCCCACTTCCTGAGAAAAACGTTTTCCATCTGATCCCAGGTTGTCACAGAACGATTACCCAATGTCTTAAACCATTTTCTAGCTTCACCCTCTAGAGACTGCACAAATAATCTCAAAACCACATCCAGGTGTTCAACATTCAAATTTTCTGCAAAGGAGCAGAAGGTCTCGAGATGTTTCTGAGCATCTATGTCATTTTCGCCATTAAACCGTGGCAGAATCTTCAGATAATCCTGTGGCATATCATTCAATACTTGGGGTAAGGCCAGAGGAGCATATTTGTTCAGAAGAAAAGCAGGAACATTGGCCATTGGAGGCGGTGGGGGTTGTACAACAATCTGAGAAACAAAAGAAGGGAGAGGGGTAGGGGGAAGCGGAGTGTGAATGACAATGGGAATATATTGGACCGAGGTCTGAGGTGTGGATGGGAATAGTTCTCGGTTGATGGGAGCTACTTCAGTGACCTCTTTAATTTCCTCAGCCTCGAAAACAGGATAAGGTTCTTCCCCAAATAAAGTATTTCCCCTACGTGGGGTTTCTAGATAAACTTCAGGATTTTCTGTTCTAACTTCTTGAGAAGAAGAGGGCGGATAATCTTCAACAGAACACTCAGGATTTTCAGCACGGGCTGACTTCCTCTCCTTCCAGACCTTTTTATGAATAATTTTCTCTGGGTCAGACACGTAGGGTGTTTTCAGTTGGGCTGTATCTGACCTCAAATGTGGCCTACGAGGAGCCAGGACTACCGATAAGATTTATCAAATAAGGACCAGTGGAGTCGCCAAGGTGAGAAATCTGCAACTCTTCACCTCTCTGTGCTCACCTGATTAGAGAGTGAAATAAAAAGTCGAAAACCCAGGGAAACTGATATTCTTGAATTCGCTCCCCGGCAACGGCGCCAGAAAGATGTTGTGGATGATTTTTTCACCCTCCTAGAGACAGCCTAGAGTTGCCATAGAACAGTGCCTAGGACATCTTAATATAGCAAGGAGCCCTTTAAAGTTTGGGTTGTCAGTCCAAGGAACTCACTTACTATCTCTTGTTCTAAACAAGGAAATTGAAATAGATTGAATTGGTCCCAATTCTCTTTCTGTGACTGATACATAGATAGGAATAGGGTAAAGACATCAGGTAAAACTTCAGCATGATAGCATCAGACAATTAAGAGACCGCTTTACTGTAAAGAGGGCCGATTCAAATAACATATTACAGAAATCATATATCAAGAAGTGCGGGCAGGAAGGAAACATAAGAAGATATTACTGACAAAAGGGCGCATCAATTTATGAATCCTCAAGCCACTAATATAGCAGAAAGTATGAAAGAGTGAACATGGAACAACATATCACTTCTAGGCCTATTTAAAGCGCTTGACTAATTCCAGAAAGGGCACCACTTAAGATGAATCCTTACTGCAAACTAGTGAGCCACTCGCATTCTAGAACATGATACAAGAAGAAAGTGTGCATAAAAAGGATGATATATTAACACATGAGAGAAATTACATACTGCAATATACCAAAGACCAGAATCCTCAATACAGTCATAACCCCTCCTCACTGAGACCCAACGGGCTCTGAAACTTCATACAGAAATGTCACAAGATGTATACAATAGTCTTCTCGCTGCACAGCTTGCTTACAGAAATCTGGAACCCTAACAATGTCTTGCTTTTCAGTATTTATAGAGAAGACCGAAACTTCTGGAGGGAGAGGTAGGTATCCACACTTATTGATCTAATTTGAATAAGAAAGGCGGGGAGCATTCGCGCCTCCTTCATGAATGACTAGCTATAAATGAATATACCTAACAACCTGTATACAAAAATTAATGCCGGGAGATAAAAATATCCTTATGTACAAAACGAAAATAATAAAATATATACATCGGGATGCTTTAGCTGAAGAAAAATCTGATGCCGTGAGGGGCCTGAGCTGGCCTGCATCTCTGGTACTGTACTCTTGGCCTTTAAATTCTGAATCCTAAATGCGGGGCGAAATTCTCTGGAGGGTTCTGAGATTCTCTGCCTGTGTTTTCTTTAATAGCAGTCATTTCATGCTACGGCTTTAGCTTCTTTCATTTAATATCGCCCACAGGAAATCACCTTCTGGTATGTTCTTGATCCTATGAAATGGAGGCGACAGATTGATATGCCCCCTCATGCTTAATTTGAAAACCTGCAAAACCTTGAAAATGTTAGAAAAACCCGACTAGGGTGAAAGTGGGGTGTGATGGAGGTGGGAATGAAGGAGATGATGCAACCACAGGTCAAAGACGGGAACATACAGGGAGGCGTATGCATAATGGAGGCTTTTTGCGAATGGACGAAACGTAACGTAGTATGGTTGTGGAGTGGCTTACAGCGTAGATTATGAATTAAATATTTATAAACACGCGCATATCTATATATATTGGCGCGAGAACACAATAATGGGTATTTGAGGAGGAGACACATAGGCACGGGGAGACTACGGGGGGAGATGACGGGTATGTAGGTTGGATTGGGCGGAGGCATGAAATGCTGACACCTGCGTGGCAGGGGACCGTGGGACGATGACACAAACGACGAACGATCAACTCTAGGACATATCTCGCCGTTCTGAGTTGAGTGTGCAGACGGACGCATAGGGTGGATCCCGCCGACAGACATCGACCGAAGAATAACGCGCGGCAGGGAAAGAGCTGCTTTCCCGCTCATACCGAGGACACGGGCTCCGAGCCAGGGTGGGGATCGCTGGCCCCGCGATAAATACCGCTAGCCGACAAGAGCGGTGCGGGGGCAAACCACCGGTTTTGCTGTGTGCCAGGGCCGTATGTGGGGTCCTCGTTCCTGACGATCTGCGCCGTTGATCTAATTGAATCAGACGGTTATAACGGCGCCCGGGACTTAAACGATAACCCCCTTTTTTCCTTTTGGCCTGTGGTCTTGGACTAGGGTTATACGAGAATTAAGACGGGAGGGGCTAAGGCTAAAGGGGCTTCGGCCCGATATATATATAAAATGTGCATTTTAAACGTTGTAAAGCTGATTTTCGGGCAGAGATAATGGAATTAAAAGGGGCCCAGGGGGTTCTTACTATTAAAACGTTAGAAATGGATTTAGGAGAAGGAGGAAGCCGAAATTTAAATAAGGAAAAGGCATGCGTGCGTTTCTGCGTGATCGGAGATGCCAAAGGAACCTCAGGGCAGGCCAAGGGGGAGTCCTTCACGTGTCCAACATTTTTTTCATCTGCTTCTATTTCTTCCTCGTCCGAGCTGAAGGAGTCTATATCATCCATGGGGGGTGGGTCACATGGTTTCCAGCTCTTCGATTTGGATTTACCTCTTTTATTCTTCCCTTTATCGAGAAACAAAGCACAGGAGTTTTGGAGGTGTCCTGTCTGATGGCAGTGGCGGCACCGGAAGGCAGTGTTCTCATAGTCCAAGGTTTGGGTCCAATGAAAGTCCCCAATTTTGAGATTGATATGATCTGGTAGCCCTTTGCTAATGTCTATTTCTGCACAAATTCTGCCAAAGGTGTAAATTCCTTTCTCCCCTCTTGAGGTATCCGTGGCCAAGAAGCGACCTAAGGTATTCCCAATCCCCTGGAAGACTGCGAAGTGCCAGAGGTGTGCAGGGAGGTTTGGTAGTCTGACCCAAATGGGAAGCTTGGTGATGACAGCTGTGGAAGGGTCAAAATCTGGAAACCATGGGGTGAGGAAGAGCCCCCCCGATCCCCAGAACCAGGGGTCTCTGGTAAGAGCTTTCTGATAATCTTCATTAAAGGCGAGGACCACAATGAAGAAGCCTTTCGAACAAAAGAAGACCTTGCAGTTGTTGGTCAAGTTGGAATGGATCCACTTGTAGAGATCTTCTGATCGAGGCCACATCCCATTAAACCTGCAAATGAGGGCTTTTTCTACAAACGTCTGAAATTGATCATCCAATGTTGGATGAGAGATTTCAATGGAGGGGGTTTCCTCAGTTTTGTCCACCAGAAAAGGCTTGGGGACCTCAGCTGGTTGAGCGGCTCGCTTAGAGGGCTGCGAATGAAGCGCATCCTTATAAGAGAAGGCAGGAGCCGCAGAGGTTTGCCCAGGATCTCCTCCTCTCAAGCATAGGGAAAGCACAATTGAAGCATCTTTTTTTATATCATAATGGGACAGAGGCAGGGAATTCTCGAGTTGTTTACCTCTGTAGAGCAATCGCAGGAGATCTGAGGGGATCCCCAAACTGAGTTCGAGATCTTGCAGAAGATCCTGCACCAGGTCCGTGGCTTGTACCCAGGGCAACTTTGTTCCCCTAGATAGAAGGGAGATCTGGATCTGGTAAGCGGAGGAAGAAGAGTTTGAAAACTGATGCTCTTCGCTTCGAACCTTCTGCTGAGCTGTGCATGTTCCTTGTGTCCCGAGACCCAGAAGGCTGTTGGCTTTGAAAACCTCTGGGTGAAGAATAAAGCTCTCCGAGGGTAGTCTTCGATCCCATTTGCCTTGAAGGGCGTGTCTCCTTGCTGCAGGATCTTCGCAAGCAGGGGTAGCCTCATGAGCCGCAGTTTGAGCACAGAAGGCAGCCGAATGAGAGGGCCCGATCTGCGGCCAGATCAAAGTCGGGCAAGAGAAGCCATTAGCGGCGGCGGCAATGAGACCCGCTGGATCTTCTCGCTCTATTGTGGTGTCTGCGACGGTGGGAGAGCCGAACAAGGCTGTTGTTAAGTCGACGGTGGAGGGAGAGCCGAGCAGGGCCAAGGTTGAGACGGCAACGGCGGCCTCCAGGCGAGAAGATAAAACCCTAGCGTATTCCATCTCATCTCTCTTCGTAAGGCCTCCTCTCAATTTCGATCGACCCACAAATTCCTACTCATCAAATATATTAAATTAGGAAAAAAAAATTATTTTTAATTTTAGAAGTAAATTTGTCTATTTGTTCTTTCAGGATATGAATCCACTTTCTAATCGTTTGAGTCTAATTTTTACAAGTTCCGAGGTACATTGGCTCTGCTTATAGTTGCATTGATATTTTTGTTTAATGTATTTAAATTTGAAATATTTATGTTTAAAAGAATCAATAACTTTGCATACTTATTTTAAATATAAAAAAAGACTATTATTCTTTCATTTAATCAATATTCATGACCATTTTTAATATCAAGTTTTAAAAATTAATTTAAAGATTATAGGTATCTTTTAATTTAAAAAGTATTTATATAAAAAAGTAATGTATAAGGATTTTTTTAGTAGAGATAAATAAATGGAATGGAAGTGTCACATAGTAACTTCTCTTTCTCTTCCAAAAAAAATTAGTAAAATTATATCATTACTGTCATATATTAAAAGAAATTAACAACTATGATTTCTAAATATAATTGTAAAATGTATTTTTAAAATAAGATTTATTTACTTGTAATATATGGTTTGTTTTAAATGTAATATATGGTTTGTTTTAAATGTGGAAAAAAATATTAAATGATCTTTAAAATATTATTATGGAAATTGAAAAATTAGCTTACAAAATTATTATTAAATATTTTTCTTTAAAATTTTTTTAAAGCATGACATTTTGATGCCTTTTTGGAGTGGATATATTTGGAATGAGATTTTAAAGTAGTTAATTAATATTAATTTAATTTTAACTTAATTTAAAGTTGTAAATTTAATGATCCATGATTAGATAATATATTAATAATTAATCAATAATACATTACATATTAAGGAGATTCAATGATTATTTATTTAATTTTTAATATAAAAAAGAAAATAATGACTTAAAATTAAAAACGTTTTCTTTATTTTAAATTTTAATTTAAATAAATATTTATTATAACAAATTAGTATAATAATATTATTAATTTTTTTATATTATTTAATAAATCTCATATATATATATATATATATATATATATATATATATATATATATATAAAATGTAACACATCTATGAAAGTCAAAAAAATAAAATAAAAATTTAACTTAGTACACAAAAAAACAAAGATAATGAACTTTTTATCCTTCACATACTTAGTAAATAAATAAGAGATACTTGTTTTAAGGAAATGAATACTAATTTCATGGATTCATAGATTTATAAAAGCTAGAGATGTTTGCTTTACGAAAATTGATTTTATTATATGAGAATTTACAAAATGGAAAATTCTAAACATTTTATTATTTGAATTTTTTCATATTAATATAATTTTTTTTTTTTAATTATAATTTTTGATAAATATATAAACAAATTAATATTTTTAAATTTTTAAGAGTTAAATGATAATAATTTAAATATATAAATTAATAAAAATAAAAATAAAAAAATATAACAAAATAAAACATTTAGAATACATATTGCAAATGAGGATGGGTTAAACACAAATTAATTTATATATAATAATTTGAAAATAAAGTAGTTCAAACATAATTTATTTTTATTTCCACGGAAAACTGTTTATCCTCCTCACTTATTTTAAATATTTTAACAAATATATAAAATATTGTGCTTTCCGAAATCTGATTCACAAACCTGAGGTCGACCTTGCCTATCACAAATCAGGATGGTTTAGAATACATATTCCAAATTGGGGTGGCTTAAAAACAAATTCATTTATATAAAATAATTTGAAAATATGGTGGTTCAAACATAATTTTATTTACACACGGAACAATGTTTATCCTCCTCACTTATTTTAAATATTTTATAATAAGTAGAAAAGAAAACTATACCAATAATCGTTAAAAAAAAATTAAAGATCAATTAAAACATCTATATATATAATTTTAGTATTAATTTATTTATTTATTTAATATCTAAAATAAAAAATAATATATTATTAAAACATAATTTAGTTATAAATTATGAATTTATGAGTCTTATAGACCAAAGATTGGTTTCAGTAGACGTTAACCATCATCATCATCATCAAAAAAATTATTAAATTAAATAAAAGTAATATTATTTATTTATTTATTTTTGAATTTTGGCTTTTGACTTCTGTGATCTATCATAAAATTGTATAGAATTATTTTGGTAATAATCATATTCTCAAATGAACTTTGTAAAAATATTAAAATTGTGTCAAAATTAAATAATGATTTTATTTTATAAAAATCTCTTAAATATTTTTTCATAAATTTGAAATAATTTTAATCATATTAAAATAATTAATTTAATATAATGAATAATAGTTCATGAGGTTTTAGATAAATGGTGATTGAGTTCTCAGTCCTAGATCGAAGTGATATATTGGACAAGATCAAAATATAATCTTACCAAACTTTAAAAAAATATAATGAATAGTTAATTTATAAAAGACCTGTGTTAATAATCATTACATAATTCATTTAATAAAAACACTATGGTGACCTTCCTAGCCTTTTAAGATGTCAAAATTATAGTGAGCTCGAACTCTTTTTTTTAGGTCCGATAGAGCAAAATTAGTCTCAGTGGACGTTAACCATCATCATCATCATCAATATGAAAATTAAAAACAAATTTTTAAAATTTACCAATTAAATCTAAATGAAATGGTTAATGGTTAATGGATAATTTTTATTTAATTTTTTCAAAGTTTAGCCAGACTACATCTTCAACATGTAATTACATCTTCAACATGTGCAATATATCATCTAGAGAGGAAGGAATTGAACCAATGAATTCACATAAAAGAGTGCCTTAACAAAGCACCAAATAGCCATCTATCCAAATCCAAATAAAGTGTAAATTAAAATTAAAAATTAATGTAACCTTCATCTAATTTTTTTTTTTATCTCAAGGTTAATAATTTTACCATAGCATGAAAGTCAAATTTAATCCAAAGTTTCTATGCTAAAACCAATGGGTAATTTAATTATCCACTATAATGACTCTTTAGTCCTTCTCTTCCACTTTGGTTTGACAAAGTTTGCAAATAAAAAATTAGTACAGTAATGCTTGAAGACTACGCATTAACACATGATTTATATTTCACCTTATTCTACATACAAGAATTTAATTTCAGAATAGAACGAGGGCAATGTATTAAACAAAACATATATAATATCACAACCATGTTCTACATAGTTAATCATGTATATATATATATATATATATATATATATATATATATATATATATATTTGTTATCGAATGTATAGCAAAGCAGACTTGTCCACTCTGCTTGTATATGCATTTGACTTTAGATTAATGATGATCTAATTTACATCATTGGGAAATAGTTGGCACGTACTACTCATTTACTGTCCTCGATTTACGCCTGTACTCACATCCAAAAGCTGGCCAAATCCTGGGTATGATGCATGATTCGAGATTTACTGGTTGATCACCACCTTCGACTCTATTTCATCATCAACGGTCCAGGATTTTTGGCAGGACCGTGTTGGGATCCATGCCTAAACCCTAGCCCTTTAGTTCTTTCTTAGGTCTAGGTTTACACTCCTCCGTTCATTCCTCTTCTGTTTTGCGTAGTTTGAGAGGTCGATAGCGGCTGGTTGTGTAACATGTTCCGGGGCTTTACCTCTTCATTTTCTTCTCGGGGAAGCAATCACTCTTGCCTTCCAGTTTACTAGTATTTTCCAGCTCTCGGAGGGTTTTTGCTGAATGCTTGACAGGTAAATCACCACTGAGGTTCTTTTGTTACAGTGCTCCTAGAATTGTGATTTTTTGGCATTTATCACAGCTTGAGTTTTCTGCTATACACTTTAATGAAACTCCTTTCATTTTTCTATATGAATACATGAAATAGGATTGCGGCTTGCTCAGGGAGGAAGGCCAAGTGTTGCACTCCAATTTAAGGTAACAGTGTCGTGTTCAGCTCTAGATCTTGATCTAGCACAACCACTTATTCTTTTAGAATAGTTATACACAGAGGATCATTCACGTTTTCATTCTTTTGTGTTGATAGGGAGATTAGCGAGGTGGGAGGTTAGTCTCCTACACCATGTGTCTCATCGCATCTTGGTTTTTACTTCGGTCCTGAGTTTGATTTGGCGTGACTTCTCCAGGTATGCCCTTTGGAACGACATTCGCACAGAGGCTAATCTTCCAAATGCAACTCTTGCATTATCATATCTCTCCGGAAGAGAAATAATTCCACTGGGCGAATTGCTTTGTTATCTCCGCCATTAAGCACTCTAATGTTTAATAAGGATTTTACTAGGTTGCGGCCTAAAGATATTTAAAAGATGTATAATGACAGTTTTATTTTAATATGATAATATTTCATCACCTGAGGTTGGGTTTTGTTATTATGTCTCTTGTATTCTTCTTGGCTGGTTCACGTTTCTTATTCATATTGTCTTATTTGCCCTCATGATAAGCTTTTTAAGATGAATAGCATAAAACTCCTGTCTATTTGTGATGTAGGAATGTAACACGGCTATTGAGGGTTTTATCGTATATTCCACTCTCAGCATCTTGCTTCTTCGTTCTTGTTGTAGTGCATAATAAGTGTGTTTTATTTTGTTTTCTTCCTGCGGTGTCTAGACCATCGAATCCACACAGTCCGCGTATAATGGATTGGAGATACGACGTGTACCAGCTTGGTCCCTCCAGGCTCCATACCAACGGTTTCTCCTGTATAAATTTTTACGATTTTATTACGGAACTAATTTGTTCTTGCATGCTTGGTACTGAAGAAATAACACTTGGTCCTTCAATTTTTCGTTTACATTAATTCCAGAGGAATACTTTCTGTTGCATGCTCTCAGTTCTAGGACAACATATACTCTTTTTTTTAATTACATTGCACTGGTGTATTTACCCTACAGCCTATTTTTCTTGGTAATCGAAGATAGCTTAATTCTCTTACTCAACTTTATATGGTTCAATCTCTGTTTACAAATTTATTATGTAACACATATTCTATTGTTCAAAATAACTTAAGTTCTAGTAACTTTTCTACACTTAAAATTAATACTTATAGCAGTATATTCTTCAGTGAATCAGCTTTGGTATTTCTATAGTAAATCCATGCATTCCGAACACAGAAATATTTTAAGCCAGAATTATAAAAATTTTAGTTTTGTTAAGAGAAGTAGCGACACTCTTTTAGCATGAAAGATATCAAAGAATCAATTTGTCCAGGTACCTGTTTTTCCTATATAAACAGTCTGTTACAAAAAATAGGTTATACTTAACAAATAATGAAGATCATAAGACCTACGGCACTGTTAAATTTTCTTGTCTAGTCCATATAAAACAGACATTCACTTATCTGAAAAGTCTGAATCAGACTATGGTTTCCTCCCAACCATTAAGAGAGGTTGTGACGTCCTGCTCTTCCCCCTTGCTTCCTCTGAATTGGTACGGGTTGACAGAGGATATTCTATTACGACCTCAGGACCACCAGTCCAGTCAGTACCAGAAACCTTTTCAAGGATTTTCTGTGTGATTTTCCACTGATTTTATATCAACTCAAGAAAATTCCGCACTCTCCCTTTTTCCAGCAACAGAACCCCTACTCCTCACTGGGATGAGCCTCTTATCCCTAGATGAGCAGGTAACTGTGCAAACCGTCCAACCAACCTTTTCAGTTCTTGGAATCATTTACCATCAGTCTTTTCACTTCTTTTTTTTTACATTTCACATTTTGTTATTTTTTTATAACAACTTAATTATTAAAAGTAATAACATCCATTGTCTCAGTTTTTTCCTTATCAACAAATAATTACGATAAAATTACTTAACTAATTAATCGATTAGTTAACAGCAATTGTAGCTGTCACAACTCCCCCCCCCTAAAAGTAACACCGTCTCGGTGTTTTCACTTTAACTCTGAAAGAGTTCTGGGTAAGCTTCCTACATAAACTTCTCATCCTCCCAAGTAGCTTCATCTGGTTCGAAGTGCCTCCATTGCACTTTTACCTGATTACCTACTCGTTTGTGGAGTACGATTTCTCTTTGGTCAAGTATGCGTTGCGGCTCGACCAGAAACTCTCTGTCTGGTTCTACCTGAAAAAAAAAAAACAAAGAATGTTTCAAATCAATATACATCAATTTTGTTCAGAACTTCAAGTTAGGATTCTTATTCCTATCCTACCTGAATGTTTTGCCAATGAATCACGTGTTTTTCATCATGCACATATCAATTCAACAAGGACACATGAAACACATTGTGAACTTGAATGTGGCTGGGTAAAGCCAACCAATAAGCTACTGGTCCTACCCTTTCTAGTATTTGGAAAGTTCCATAGTATCTGGGAGATAATTTGGCACAAGAGGTCCACCTTAAGGTACTCCTCTTGGGTTTAATTCTCACATAAACATGATCTCCCACCACAAATTTATGATAAGACCTTTTCTTATCTACATAAACCTTTTGCCGGTCTTGAGCAGCCTTCAGATTCTGTCTTATTCTTTTTACCTCAGCTTCCATTTCCGCCAACATCTTAGGTCCCAACATCAATTTTGTCTCAGGACTGCTCCAATTTATAGGTGTACGACATTGCCTAGCATATAATGCCTCGAAGGGGCTCATTTTCAAAGATTCTTGATAACCGTTATTATAAGTAAACTCCACCAGATGCAAATAATCCTCCCACTTGGTTGGCTGTTGCATCACATACATGCACAACATGTCTTCCAATATTTGGTTCACCCGCTCTGTTTGTCTGTCAGTCTGGGGATGATAGGCAGTGCTAAATTTTATCTGTGTTCCCAGACCAGGAAACAATTTTTTCCAAAATGCAGATGTGAACTTAACATCCCGGTCCGAAATCACGGTTTTTGGAATCCCATGCAACCTAAAAATTTCCTTCATAAATATATCAGCAATCTGTACGGTCTTGTAAGTAGACTGTACAAGTATAAAATGTGTATATTTTCTTAATCTATCTACCACTACCATGATTGAATCATTTTGTATTTTTGTTCGTGGAAAACCTATGATGAAGTCTAAGGAGATAACCTCCCACTTCCATTCAGGTATGGTTATGGGCTACAATAGTCCCTCAGGGTGCTGATGTTCCACTTTTACCTATTGAAATTCTAAACACTTACTTATATATTCCGCAATATTCTTACGCATACCTGGCTAGAAATATACCTTTTTTATTGCAGTACGCATTTTCTGATATCCTGGATGACCTGCATAATTGCTGCGATGAAATTCATTCAATATTAACATCTTTAGAGTTATATGGTTAGGCACATATATTCTCCCTCGGAAGGTCAACATCTCTTCTTCATTCTTTCCATACTCAGATTTTTTACCTTGGTTCCTATTTTCTTCCATTTGTTGCCATAAAAATTTATATTCTGGATCTTTCTTTGCCTCCTCCTTTAATTGTTCCAAAAATTGTCTTTCTAACTTATTATAGTACAACTCATAAATACCATGTAAATTTCTGCTCAACACATCTGCTACTCGATTCTCCTTCACCTTAACATGTTGAATATCCATATCAAACTCGCTTAAAAAGGCAGTCCATCTTGCCTGCCTGGAGTTTAAATATGCTTGCTTCAAGTAACTAGTCAAGCTGCTATGATTTGTTTTAAGTACAAACCTCTTACCCAACAAGTAATGCCTCCATACTCAGAGAGCATGTACTACAGCTATAAGCTCTAAATCATAAGCAAAATATCTTTGTTCATGTTCCTTCAGTTTTCTAGACTCGTATGCTACCACTTTACCTTCCTGGCTTAACATTGCTCCAACACCTTCGTTACTTGCATCAGTACAAACTTCATATTCTTTACTAGGGTCAGCTACCCTCAACACCGGTGCTATAGTCAGAAGTTGCTTCAGCTTTTCAAAGTTGTTCTGACACTCAATCGTCCATTTGAAGATTTTTCCTTTCCTTTGCAGAGATGTAATAGGAAAGGAAACTTTAGAAAATCCTTCTATAAATCTTTTCTAATAACCAGCTAATCCCATAAACGATCTAATTTCAGCCACATTCTGGGGTACTCGCCACTCCATAATAGTTTTTCTCTTTTCGGGATCAACAACTATTCCTTCAGCTGATATAACATGGCCTAGATATTGGATTTATGTTTTAAAGAAATCGCATTTACTGTACTTAGCATACAATTTATGTTTTCTTAGCATTTCCAAGACTATTCTCAAATTCTCCTTATGTTCCTCCAGACTTTTAGAATATATTATAATGTCATCTATGAAAATAAGTACAAATTATTCAAAAATGGATGAAAGATTCCATGCATTAACCTCATAAAGGTTGCTAGTGCATTCATCAATCCAAAGGGTAACACCACGAATTCGTAGTGCCCATAACGAGTGCGAAATTCTATCTTACAAATGTCTTCATCCTTAATTAGAATCTGATGATATTCGGATCTTAATTCTATCTTAGAAAACACCTTGGCCCCTTTTACTTGATCAAATAAATCATCTATTCTTGGTAGGGGGTACTTATTCTTGACGGTTAGCTTATTGAGCTGCCTATAATCCATGTACATATGCATGGTTCCATCTTTATTTTTAACAAATTTGATTGGTTCTCCCCACGGAGACACGCTTGGGCGAATGTAACCTTTGTCCAGCAGTTCCTGTAGCTGCATTTTTAGTTCGGTTAGTTCTGGCATGCCCATTCTATAAGGAGCCCTTGACATCGGGGAGGCTCCTAGAAACAACTCTATGGTGAAGTCAATATTCCTTGTTGGTGGTAAACCAGGGATGTTTTCTGGAAAAAAATCCAGAAATTCCTGTACTATAGGTATATCTTCCATTATTGGTGACTTATCCTTAGAGTCTACATACCCTACTTGAATTGCATACATTTGGCATCCTTTTCTGATACACTTACTCATTTGGGATGATGTGATTGGGCATATCTATAATGGCCTTTTAATTCCTTGAATCTCATTTTGCGTGTCGTCCTGCATTCTATAATAAATGATCTTTTCTTTACAGTCTACTAAAGTCCAGTTCCTTTCCAACTAGTCCATGCCCAATAACACATCATAGGATCCCAATGGTAGAATATTTAAATCTACTTGTAACTACTGTTCTGCAACTTCCAACATACAATTCGGTATCTTTGCAGTTACCTTTCGTTTTGCCCTGGTAGCTAGCTGTACTAACAAAGAATTCTTAAATTTCTGTTCTTTTAAATTACACATTTCCACCAATTTGGGGCTTACATAACTCAAACTTTCTACAGGATCTACCAAAATTGAAACATGTTTAGTTAGTAATGTACCTTATAATTCAATCATTGTG
The DNA here is from genome assembly GCA_034641835.2 of Pinus albicaulis. Taxonomy (NCBI): domain Eukaryota; kingdom Viridiplantae; phylum Streptophyta; class Pinopsida; order Pinales; family Pinaceae; genus Pinus; species Pinus albicaulis. Next base: position 22,280 of record JAXQQM020088958.1, read on the forward strand.
GGCTAATAATCAGCCTGTCGATCTTCCAGAGCTGCATTGATGCGAGGTATGTTACGCGCCACGTCCCCCACTGTAGAAGCTTCCTGCAGATTTGCCACAGTATCTTTTCTAGTTTGTTGTGGACAGTTTTTATAATAATGAGCCTCCCCATAGCCCCAGCACTGTAGGGGAGGTTTAGTAATCTGTCCCTGCTCTGGTTTACTAGATGCTCCCATAGGATTTTCTTCTACTGGCCACCTGGTTCTCTCATGATTCTTACCAAATTGCTTACTAATAGTATTTCGAGCTGCACCTTTAAAGTTGCTACCTTTACTACCTTTGAAATTGGAATTACTTTTCTGACTTTTCTTTGGCTGCCAGCTTTTTCCTCCTTCACCCTTGGCCTTGGACTACTGATAGCACATTCGTGCCTTACGAATGGCTTCATCCATGGTCTGGGGATTCACGAATTCGATTCGTTCCTTCATATGAGTGGGTAAGCTACTCAGGAACCTCTACACTTTAGCTTTTTCCTCTCGGAGATAAGGGACATAACGTAACAGGGAAATGAACTTAGTGACATAATCATCCGTGGTCATCTGTCCCAACCTTAGATCATGAAATTCTTTAGATTTATCATCATAAAATCTCTCTATCAAGTACTTATTTTTTAAAATACTGCTGAAACAATTCCCAAGTAATGTCATGTTCTTCAATGTTGTGTACATTTTTCACCTCTTCCCACCACAAGGTGGCCTTTTCTCGTAACTGGTATATAGCCAATCTGGCCTTCAGATTGTTTTTCTATTCATACACCTAAAAGTAATTATTCATATTAATTAACCAGGCTTCTGCCACCTCTTCTGCCTCACCATCAAACTTTGGCGGCTTAATTTTATGGAATTCCCCCTGCAGTTCTATTTTCTGTCTCTTAATGTCTTGCTAGTCGGACAAGTTTCCCGACTCTGCCTCATTGTAATTCTTATTCTTGCTTCTTTGAGAGGGACTCTTTTCTACTCTCTCTATGATATTTTTCCTTGTTTGTTGTTCTTCACCTTCTTGGAAGCCTCTATCAGTGCTCGGGTGCTCCAACTCTTGGTTTTGTTTATCTGATAAACTCTGTAAGATATTCTCCTGATCTTGCAATATTCGCTCAATATCCTTCCGGACCCTTACCATTTCTTCTTCAATTGTTGTATAGTATTGAACAAGAAACTGGTTTGGTGTTGTTGTTCCTCAAGTAACCCGATGGTCCTTTTCTTTTGTTCCACACTTAGCTGAACCCACATTTCTGGGTTCATGACTGGTGGTACTTGAATTTCCCCAGCCTCTTGTTGTGATTGTGATGCTATATCTTGTTCCATTTTCTCTCTCTCTCTATGCATTATTCACATACACATCCTCAGCGTTACTTGACGCATAGGGCCCAGCGTAGTAACTTCACTCTGATACCACTTGTAACCTTCGTCTAATTTTTTTTTATCTCAAGGTTAATAATTTTACCATAGCATGAAAGTCAAATTTAATCCAAAGTTTCTATGCTAAAACCAATGGGTAATTTAATTATCCACTATAATGACTCTTTAGTCCTTCTCTTCCACTTTGGTTTGACAAAGTTCGCAAATAAAAAATTAGTACAGTAATGCTTGAAGACTACACATTAACACATGATTTGTATTTCACCTTATTCTACATACAAGAATTTAATTTCAGAATAGAACGAGGGCAACGTATTAAACAAAACATATATAAATATCACAACCCTGTTCTACATAGTTAATCTTGTATATATATATATATATTTGTTATTGAATGTATAGAAAAGCAGACTTGTCCACTCCGCTTGTATATGCATTTGACTTTAGATTAACGATGATTTAATTTACATCACTGGGAAATATTTGGCACGTACTACTCATTTATTGTCCTCCATTTACGCCTGTACTCACATCCAACAACTGGCCAAATCCTGCGTATGATGCATGATTCGAGGTTTACTGGTTGATCACCACCGTCGACTATGTTTCATCATCAATGGTCCAAGCTTTTTGGCAGGACCGTGTTGGGATCCATGCCTAAACCCTAGCCCTTTAGTTCTTGCTTACGTTTGGGGTTACACTCCTCCGTTCATTCCTCTTTTGCTTTGCATAGTTTGAGAGGTTGATAGCGGCTGGCCGTGTAACATGTTTCGGGGCTTTACCTCTTCGTTTTCTTCTCGAGGAAGCGATCACTCTTGCCTTCCAGTTTACTGGTATTTTCTAGCTCTCAGAGGGTTTTTGCTGAACGCTTGACAGGTAAATCACCACCGAGGTTCTTTTGTTACAGTGCTCCTAGAATTGTGATTTTTTGGAATTTATCACAGCTTGATTTTTCTGCTATACACTTTAATGAAACTCCTTTCGTTTTTCTATATGAATACATGAAATAGGATTGCGGCTTGCTCAGGGAGGAAGGCCAAGCGTTGTGCTCCAATTTAAGGTAACACTGTCGTGTTCGGCTCTAGATCTTGATCTAGCACAACCACGTATTCTTTTAGAATAGTTATACACAAAGGATCATTCACGTTTTCATTCTTTTGTGTTGACAGGGAGATTGGCGAGGTGGGAGGTTAGTCTCCTACACCATGCGTCTCATCGCATCTTGGTTTTTACTTCGGTCCTGAGTTTAATTTGGCGTGACTTCTCCAGGTATGCCCTTTGGAATGACATTCACACAGAGGCTAATCTTCCAAATGCAACTCTTGCATTATCATATTTCTCCGGAAGAGAAATAATTCTACTGGGCGAATTGCTTTGTTATTTCTGCCATTGAGCACTCTAATGTTTAATAAGGATTTTACTAGGCCGCAGCCTACAGATATTTAAAAGATGTATAATGACAGTTTAATTTTAATATGATAATATTTCATCGCCTGAGGTTGGGGTTTGTTATTATGTCTCCTATATTCTTCTTGGTTGGTTCACATTTCTTATTCATACTGTCTTATTTTCCCTCATGATAAGATTTTTAAGATGAATAGCATAAAACTCCTATCTATTTGCGATGTAGGAATGTAACATGGCTGTTGAGGGTTTTATCGTATATTCCACTCTCAGCATCTTGCTTCTTCGTTCTTGCTGTAGTGCAAAATAAGTGTGTTTTATTTCATTTTCTTCCTGCGGTGTCCGGACCACCGAATCCACACAGTCCGCGTATAATGGATTGGAGAGAGGACGTGTACTGGCTTGGTCCCTCCAGGTTCCGCACTAATGGTTTCTAATGTATAAATTTTTACAGTTTTATTACGGAACTAATTTGTTCTTGCATGCTTGGTACTGAAGAAATGACACTTGTTCCTTCAATTTTTCGTTTACATTAATTCCAGAGGAATACTTTCTGTTGCATGCTTTCAGTTCTAGGACAACATATACTTTTTTTTTTAATTACATTGCACTGGTGGATTTACCCTACAGCCTCTTTTTCTTGGTAATCGAAGATATCTTAATTCTCTTACTCAGCTTTATATGGTTCAATCTCTCTTTACAAATTTATTATGCAACAGATATTCTATTGTTCAAAATAACTTAAGTTCTAGTAACTTTGCTACACTTAATATTAATACTTATAGCAGTATATTCTTCAATGAATCGTCTTTGGTATTTCTATAGTAAATCCATGCATTCCAAACACAGAAATCTTTTAAGCCAGAATTATAAAAATTTCAGTTTTGTTAAGAGAAGTAGCAACACTCTTTTAGCATGAAAGATATCAAAGAATAAATTTGTCCAGGTACCTGTTTTTCCTATATAAACAGTCTGTTACACAAAATAGGCTATACTTAACAAATAATGAATATCATAAGACCTACGACACTGTTAAAGTTTCTTGTCTAATCCATATAAAACAAACATTCACTTATCTGAAAAGTCTTATTCAAACTATGGTTTCCTCCCAACCGTTAAGAGAGGCTATGATGTCCTGCTCTTCCCCCTTGCTTCCTCTGAATTGGTACGGGTTGACAGAGGATATTCTGTTACGACCTTAGGACCACCAGTCCAGTCAGTACCAGAAACCTTTTCAAGGATTTTCTGTGTGATTTTCCACTGATTTTATATCAACTCAAGAAAATTCCGCACTCTCCCTTTTTCCAGCAACAGAACCCCTACTCCTCACTGGGATGAGCCTCTTATCCCTAGATGAGCAGGTAACTGTGCAAACCGTCCAACCAACCTTTTCAGTTCTTGGAATCATTTACCATCAGTCTTTTCACTTCTTTTTTTTTACATTTCACATTTTGTTATTTTTTTATAACAACTTAATTATTAAAAGTAATAACATCCATTGTCTCAGTTTTTTCCTTATCAACAAATAATTACGATAAAATTACTTAACTAATTAATCAATTAGTTAACAACAATTGTAGCTGTCACAACTTCCCCCCCTAGAAGTAACACCATCCTCGGTGTTTTCACTTTAACTCTGAAAGAGTTCTGGGTAAGCTTCCTGCATAAACTTCTCGTCCTCCCATCCAGTTCGAAGTGCCTCCATTGCACTTTTACCTGATTAACTACTCGTTTTCGGAGTACAATTTCTCTTCGGTCAAGTATGCGTTGCGGCTCGACCAGAAACTCTCCATCCGGTTCTACTTGAAAAAAAAAAACAAAGAATGTTTCAAATCAATATGCATCAATTTTGTTCAGAACTTCAAGTTAGGATTCTTATTCCTATCCTACCTGAATGTTTTACCAATGAATCACGTGTTTTTCATCATGCACATATTGCTTCAACAAGGACACATGAAACACATTGTGAGCTTGAATGTGGCTAGGTAAAGCTAACCGATAAGCTACTAGTCCTACCCTTTCCAGTATTTGGAAAGGTCCACAGTATCTGGGAGATAATTTGGCACAAGAGGTCCACCTTAAGGTACTCCTCTTGGGTTTAATTCTCACATAAACATGATATCCCACCACAAATTCACGATAAGAACTTTTCTTATCTGCATAAACCTTTTTCTGGTCTTGAGCAGCCTTTAGATTCTGTCTTATTCTTTTTACCTCAACTTCCATTTCCTCCAACATCTCAGGTCCCAACATCAATTTTGTCTCAAGACTGCTCCAATTTATAGGTGTACGACATTGCCTACCATATAATCCCTCGAAGGGGCTCATTTTTAGATATTCCTGATAACCGTTATTATAAGAAAAATCCACCAGATGCAAATTATCCTCCCACTTGGTTGGCTGCTACATCACATACATGCGCAACATGTCTTCCAATATTTGGTTCACTCGCTCCATTTGTCCGTCAGTCTGGGGATGATAGGCGGTGCTAAATTTTATCTGTGTTCCCAGACCAGAAAACAAAATTTTCCAAAATGCAGATGTGAACTTAACATCCCGGTCTGAAATCACGGTTTTTGGAATCCCATGCAACCTGAAAATTTCCTTCATAAATATATCAGCAATCTGTACGGTCTTGTAAGTAGACTATACAGGTATAAAATGTGTAGATTTGCTTAATCTGTCTATGACTACCATGATTGAATCATTCTGTCTTTTTTTTCGTGGCAGACTTGTGATGAAGTCTAAGGAGATAACCTCCCACTTCCATTCAGGTATGGGTATGGGCTGCAATAGTACCGCAGGGTGCTGGTGCTCCACTTTTACCTGTTGAAATTCTAAACACTTATTTAGATATTCCACAATATTCTTACGCATACTCGGCCATAAATATACCTTTCTTATTGCAGTAAGAATTTTCTGATATCCCGGATGACCTGCATAATTGCTGTGATGAAATTTATTCAATTTTAACTCCTTTAGAGTTATACGGTTAGGCACATATATTTTCCCTCAGAAGGTCAACATCTATTCTTCATTCTTTCCATACTCATATGTTTTACCTTGCTTCCTATTTTCTTCCATTTGTTTCCATAAAAATTTATATTCTGGATCTTTCTTTGCCTCCTCCTTTAATTGTTCCAAAAATTGGCTTTCTAACTAATTATAGTAAAACTCATAAATACCATGTAAATTTCTGCTTAACGCATCTGATACTCGATTCTCCTTCCCCTTTACATGCTGAATATCCATATCAAATTCACTTAAAAAGGCATTCCATCTTGCCTGCTTGGAGTTTAAATCTTCTTGCTTGAAGTAACTAGTCAAGCTGCTATGATCTGTTTTAAGTACAAACCTCTTACCCAGCAAGTAATGCCTCCATACTCAGAGAGCATGTACTACAACTGTAAGCTCTAAATCATAAGCATAATATCTTTGTTCATGGTCCTTCAGTTTTCTAGACTCGTATGCTACCACTTTAACTTCCTGGCTTAAGATTTCTCCAACACCTTCCTTACTTGCATCAGTACAAACTTCATATTCTTTACTAGGGTCAACTACCCTCAACACCGGTGCTGTAGTCAGAAGTTGCTTCAGCTTTTCAAAGTTGTTCTGACACTCAATCTTCCATTTGAATATTTTTCCTTTCCTTTGTAGAGATGTAATAGGAAAGGAAATTTTAGAAAATTCTTCTATAAATCTTCTGTAATAACCAGCTAATCCCATAAATGATCTAATGTCAGCCACATTCTGGGGTACTCGCCACTCCATAATAGTTTTGATCTTTTCGGGATCAACAAATATTCCTTCAGCTAATATAGCATGGCCTAGATATTGGATTTCTGTTTTAAAGAAATTGCATTTACTGTACTTAGAATACAATTTATGTTTGCTTAGCATTTCCAAGACTGTTCTCAAATGCTCCTTATGTTCCTCCAGACTTTTAGAATATATTAGAATGTCATCTATGAAAATAAGTACAAAATTATCCAAAAATGGATGAAATATTCCATGCATTAACCTCATAAAGGTTGCTGGTGCATTCGTCAGTCCAAAGGGTAACACCACGAATTCGTAGTGCCCATAACAAGTGCGAAATGATGTCTTACAAATTTCTTCATCCTTAATTTGAATCTGATGATATCTGGATCTTAAGTATATCTTAGAAAACACCTTGGCCCCTTTTACTTGATCAAATAAATCATCTATTCTTGGTAGGGGGTACCTATTCTTGACGGTTAGCTTATTGAGCTTCCTGTAATCCATGCACATACGCATGGTTCCGTCTTTCTTTTTAACAAATAGGACTGGTGCTCCCCACGGTGACACGCTTGGGTGAATGTAACCTTTGTCCAGCAGTTCTTGTAGTTGCATTTTTAGTTCGGTTAGTTCTGGCACGCTCATTCTATAAGGAGCCCTTGACACCGGGGAGGCTCCTGGAAACAGCTCTATGGGGAAGTCAATATCCCTTCTTGGTGGTAAACCAGGGTTGCTTTCTGGAACAAAATCCAAAAATTCCTGTACTACAGGTATATCTACCATTATTGGTGACTTATCCTTAGCGTCTGCATACCCTACTTGAATTGCATACAACTGGCTTCCTTTTTTGATACACTTAATCATTTGGGATTTTGTGATTGGGCATATCTGTAATGGCCTTTTAATTCCTTGAATCTCTTTTCGCGTGCCGTCCTGCATTCTATAATAAATGATCTTTTCTTTACAGTCTACTAAATTCCAGTGCCTTTCTAACCAGTCCATGCCCAATAACACATCATAGGATCCCAATGGTAGAATATTTAAATCTACTTGTAACTGTTGTTCTGCAACTTCCAACATACAATTCCGTATCTTTGCAGTTACCTTTCATTTTGCCCCGGTAGCTAGCTGTACTAACAAAGAATTCTTAAATTTTTGTTCTTTTAAATTACACATTTCCACCAATTTTGGGCTTACATAACTCAAACTTGCTCCAGGATCTACCAAAATTGAAACAGGTTTAGTTAGTAATGTACCTTCTAATTCAATCATTGTGGGCTGATAATCAGCTTGCCGATCTTCCAGAGCTGCATTGATGCGGGGTAGGTTACATGCCACGTCCCCCATTGTAGAAGCTTCCTCCAGATTTGCCACAGTATCTTTTCTGGTTCGTTGTGGACAGTTTTTATAATAATGAGCCTCCCCACAGCCCCAGCACTGTAGGGGAGGTTTGGTAATTTGTCCCTGCTCTAGTTTACTAGATGCTTCTGTAGGATTTTCTTCTGCTAGCCACCTGGTTCTCTGGTGATTCTTACCAAATTACTTACTAATAGTATTTCGCGCTGCGCCTTTAAAGTTGCCACCTTTACTACCTTTGAAATTGGAATTACTTTTCTGAATTTTCTTTGGTTGCCAGCTTTTTCCTCCTTCACCCTTGGCCTTGAACTTCTAATAGCACATTCGTGCCTTACGAATGGCTTCATCCATAGTCTGGGGATTCATGAATTCGATTCGTTCCTTCATATGAGTGGGTAAGATACTCAGGAACCTTTGCACTTTAGCCTTTTCCTCTCGGAGATAAGGGACATAACGTAACAGGGAAATGAACTTAGTGACATAATCATCCATGGCCATCTTTCCCAACCTTAGATCATGAAATTCTTTAGCTTTGTCATCATAAAATCTCTCTGTCAAGTACTTATTTTTAAAATACTGCTGAAATAATTCCTAAGTAATGTCCTGTTCTTCAATGTTGTGTACATTTTTCACCTCTTCCCACCACAGGGTGGCCTTTTCTCGTAACTGGTATATAGCCAATCTGGCCTTCAGGTTTCTTTTGTATTCATACACCTGAAAGTACTTATTCATATTAATTAACCAGGCTTCCGCCACCTCTTCTGCCTCACCATCAAACGTTGGCGGCTTAATTTTATGGAATTCCCCCTGTAGTTCTATTTTCTGTCTCTTAATGTCTTGCTGGTCAGATAGGTTGCCCGACTCTGCCTCATTGTAATTCTTATTCTTGCTTCTTTGAGAGGGACTCTTTTCTACTCTGTCTGTGATATTTTTCCTTGTTTGTTGTTCTTCACCTTCTTGGAAGCCTCTATCAGCGCTCGAGTGCTCCAACTCCTGATTTTGTTTATCTGATAAACTTTTTAAGATCTTCTCCTGATCTTGCAATAGTCGCTCATTATCCTTCCAGACCCTTACCATTTCTTCTTGCAATTGTTGTACAGTATTCAACAAGAAACTAGTTTGGTGATGTTGTTCCTCAAGTAACCGGCTGGTTCTTTGCTGTTGTTCCACACTTAGCTAAACCCACATTTCTGGGTTTATGACTGGTGGTACTTGAATTTCCCAAGCCTCTTGTTGTGATTGTGATGCTATATCTTGTCTCATTTTCCCAGTCTCTCTGTGCATTATTCACATACACACCCTCAGCGTTAGTTGACCCATAGGGCCCAACGCAGTAACTTCGCTCTGATACCACTTTTAACCTTCATCTAATTTATTTATTTTTTATCTCAAGGTTAATAATTTTACCATAGCATGAAAGTCAAATTTAATCCAAAGTTTCTATGCTAAAACCAATGGGTAATTTAATTATCCACTATAATGACTCTTAGTCCTTCTCTTCCGGGGCCATTTGAAAGTTCACAAATAAAATTAGTACGTAATAATTGTAGACTACACATTAACACATGATTTATATTTCACCTTATTCTACATACAAGAATTTCTTTATTTCGAATAGAATGAGAATCACATATTAAACAAAACATATATAAATATCACAACCCTATTCTACATAGTTAATCCTATATATATATATATATATATATATATATATATATATATATATATATATATATATATATATATATATATATATATATATATATATATATATATATATATATATATATATTTGTTATCGAATGTATAGCAAAGCAGACTTGTCCACTCTGCTTGTATATGCATTTGACTTTAGATTAATGATGATCTAATTTACATCATTGGGAAATAGTTGGCACGTACTACTCATTTACTGTCCTCGATTTACGCCTGTACTCACATCCAAAAGCTGGCCAAATCCTGGGTATGATGCATGATTCGAGATTTACTGGTTGATCACCACCTTCGACTCTATTTCATCATCAACGGTCCAGGATTTTTGGCAGGACCGTGTTGGGATCCATGCCTAAACCCTAGCCCTTTAGTTCTTTCTTAGGTCTAGGTTTACACTCCTCCGTTCATTCCTCTTCTGTTTTGCGTAGTTTGAGAGGTCGATAGCGGCTGGTTGTGTAACATGTTCCGGGGCTTTACCTCTTCATTTTCTTCTCGGGGAAGCAATCACTCTTGCCTTCCAGTTTACTAGTATTTTCCAGCTCTCGGAGGGTTTTTGCTGAATGCTTGACAGGTAAATCACCACTGAGGTTCTTTTGTTACAGTGCTCCTAGAATTGTGATTTTTTGGCATTTATCACAGCTTGAGTTTTCTGCTATACACTTTAATGAAACTCCTTTCATTTTTCTATATGAATACATGAAATAGGATTGCGGCTTGCTCAGGGAGGAAGGCCAAGTGTTGCACTCCAATTTAAGGTAACAGTGTCGTGTTCAGCTCTAGATCTTGATCTAGCACAACCACTTATTCTTTTAGAATAGTTATACACAGAGGATCATTCACGTTTTCATTCTTTTGTGTTGATAGGGAGATTAGCGAGGTGGGAGGTTAGTCTCCTACACCATGTGTCTCATCGCATCTTGGTTTTTACTTCGGTCCTGAGTTTGATTTGGCGTGACTTCTCCAGGTATGCCCTTTGGAACGACATTCGCACAGAGGCTAATCTTCCAAATGCAACTCTTGCATTATCATATCTCTCCGGAAGAGAAATAATTCCACTGGGCGAATTGCTTTGTTATCTCCGCCATTAAGCACTCTAATGTTTAATAAGGATTTTACTAGGTTGCGGCCTAAAGATATTTAAAAGATGTATAATGACAGTTTTATTTTAATATGATAATATTTCATCACCTGAGGTTGGGTTTTGTTATTATGTCTCTTGTATTCTTCTTGGCTGGTTCACGTTTCTTATTCATATTGTCTTATTTGCCCTCATGATAAGCTTTTTAAGATGAATAGCATAAAACTCCTGTCTATTTGTGATGTAGGAATGTAACACGGCTATTGAGGGTTTTATCGTATATTCCACTCTCAGCATCTTGCTTCTTCGTTCTTGTTGTAGTGCATAATAAGTGTGTTTTATTTTGTTTTCTTCCTGCGGTGTCTAGACCATCGAATCCACACAGTCCGCGTATAATGGATTGGAGATACGACGTGTACCAGCTTGGTCCCTCCAGGCTCCATACCAACGGTTTCTCCTGTATAAATTTTTACGATTTTATTACGGAACTAATTTGTTCTTGCATGCTTGGTACTGAAGAAATAACACTTGGTCCTTCAATTTTTCGTTTACATTAATTCCAGAGGAATACTTTCTGTTGCATGCTCTCAGTTCTAGGACAACATATACTCTTTTTTTTAATTACATTGCACTGGTGTATTTACCCTACAGCCTATTTTTCTTGGTAATCGAAGATAGCTTAATTCTCTTACTCAACTTTATATGGTTCAATCTCTGTTTACAAATTTATTATGTAACACATATTCTATTGTTCAAAATAACTTAAGTTCTAGTAACTTTTCTACACTTAAAATTAATACTTATAGCAGTATATTCTTCAGTGAATCAGCTTTGGTATTTCTATAGTAAATCCATGCATTCCGAACACAGAAATATTTTAAGCCAGAATTATAAAAATTTTAGTTTTGTTAAGAGAAGTAGCGACACTCTTTTAGCATGAAAGATATCAAAGAATCAATTTGTCCAGGTACCTGTTTTTCCTATATAAACAGTCTGTTACAAAAAATAGGTTATACTTAACAAATAATGAAGATC
>JAXQQM020086592.1:0-30555 GCA_034641835.2 Pinus albicaulis
GGAGTACTTGTGTTGCCATCAATGCCAAAGGGGGAGATTGTTGATCAGCGGTTGTCATTGATGTCAACCCAAGCAGCACCAGGGGCTAACCCAATATTGCATGGGAATTTTGACCTACCAAATTAATATGTCTGGAATGCAATGTATGCTTTTGATGGTTTCTACTTGTCGAGATGTTTCCGTTGATATATGGCACGCACTTAATTCTTCACGGTTGAGAGATATTTTCATGTTTGAAGTTTGTACCCCTAGTTAGTGGGATAAAACCCCATGGGGTTGGGGCATGGGTCATTGAAAAGTCATAATTAATATTTTTTAAGCTCATAAAATCCCTCCACGTTCACTTGTTGAAGCCCCTCTCAGCAAGCATTCATATAATTGTGATCTTCATTTCCTCCTTATGTACGAGATTTCGCCATCTGCGAAACGGGTCATCTTGGAATTTTTCGCTCTAAATTTTTCTACGAAGGTTGAGAAGCTGAAATTTTTATGAGGTAAAGCGAAAATCCTAAGGAAGTTGCAGGTAAAAATTTCGATTTTCAAGGTGCGTGTTAGCCATCAGTATTTTTTTTTTTTACATGTTAGTGATGACTATATCTACAGCTGAGTTTTCTAGAAACTGATTTCCTTATGTCAATATGTCATCTAGAAAACCCTCCTAAAACTTTTTTTTCCCTTCTACTTTTCAGTCCACCCCTGTCAAAATCAAAACCTCATTGTCACTATCCTATTCAGCTTCAGCCTTATTGGTCCGCCCATCAGCTTTAAAGGGAAAATCCACATCTGTTTCAAAAGTCTCCCCTATGTTAGGAAGTGGTGCTTTAAGACATTTCACCCTTGGCAATCATCAAAAAGCCAAAAAGCCTCCATCTGCTACAGACCAACCATGACTGACCTCCTACTTTGCAAATTAGTTTGACAAATAGCCCTAAGTCGCGCCACTCACACCCCTAGATCTCAGCACTGCATAAAACCCAATCTCAAGCTGACTATTAGGTTTTTCACAGTGTTCTATGGTTTCTACAAAGGCAGGAAATATAATTTCATCTCATGGAGTAAATGTTTGAGTTTACAGTTAGAGGAACAGCTGCTTCTAAATGTAACTTGAACCTGAGATATGTCTGCAAAACAGAAAGCTACTCATCTGGACTTTACAGCTCTTTCCAGCATGAAAATCACAGTAAGAAAGGGACACCACTGTCTCAGCAAACTGGTAAATTGTCAAGGCCCAGAACCTCCTTCATTTACAAGCAGAGGGTTAGGGCGCCTCCTTCATCCACAAGCAGAGGGCGCTGGCCAGTATTGACTTTGAAGATTGCAAAAGTCCAGGTTTGCCTTTTACTGAACAGTGAAACAATATCTCTAGGTTTTATGAATGTGAGTGATGATCATAACAGGAATAGAGTTTGAAATATGCTAGCTCAAAGGAAAAAGAGTCTGGTCTGATAAAGGAGGTCATCTGAAGCTTTCAAATCATGTGAATTGTTGAACTTTAGAAAGGCATGTCATTGGTAAAAATTCCAATCATAAGCAACCTGCTTGTCCACCAGATCAAATTGAAGAGGTGCTGACAAAACATATCATTACATAGGTAAAAGAAAAGCTGTTGGTTTTTCAAAGGACACTGACCTCCATAGTCACAGAGACTATCCTTCAAATAATTTGTCATGAGATGACCAAAACAAATGATGATATTTCAGTCACCCTCAGAGCTGTGCAGGGAGACAGTGTCACTTTGGCTAGGGTTTCTTCTGAAACACAGTGATGATTGCAAGTAGAGATGCTAGTATTGATGTTTTTCAAGTGGTTTACTTTCCATCACATCCAGGGAAAAGCTGTGTCAAACAGATTTGTCAAGCAACCTTCGGATACTTTACCTGATGAAAAGCCTCCTCCATGTATGAGCAGATGGCCAAAGCCATTGCAGGTTGTTGAAAACTGATTGATCTAAGAGACAGTGGAAAGGGACAAAGGAAGAAAGATAAAAGGTATTTACACCAGGTAAATGATAGTGTTTATGATACAAAAGTATTGGTTTTCCTATTTAAATGAAATGTCTGTCAAACTGTACCTATAGTGGAAAGGAGACAATATTGAATATATGCATGCATTGATACCAAAAAGGAACAGTTTCTTTAAAGGAAGTGGTTAAACAGTACTCCACTATCACCTGCCCAGAAGTCTAAAGGAGCTCTTTTTGAGTAAAACAGAGAAAATATGGTATGAAGGGATGCAAGCTCGAATATCGCCCTTACAATCCAAAAAGGAACTTGTTTATCACCTGGAAGCAGGAACTGACACCATGTACAAAAAAGAGCTTTTGCCAAAGCCTGCACATCATATAGCCATCAGTAGATTAAGACAGAGTCTCTTGAAATGAGTTTTATTAGCTCTGGGCAGCACTCAAAACCCATGAAGCACTTCACTATTGCAAATCCAATCAACGGACATCTACAAGATTCTATCAAAACCGAGCTTAAAAAGAGGAGGCATTTCTGCAAAGCAGGGGACAGTCAGGACATTTTATTACAAGTCATCATCCAGTTTTGAGGAATTTGGCAAGCTTGAAAAGAGATCAGCTACAATATGACACCTGCAAAGGAGAAGAGGTAAAACAGTGGACAGAGTTAGGCTTTGGCAATGGCTCCATTACAAGAGGTCAAATGCACCAATCAAATCAAGTGATGACTGTGTATCAAAGAACCCTTTTTTTGAGGCAGCATTTCAAATCTTTCTGAAACCAGGGGTCCTACAGGTCAGTCTACAGGTTCATCAAGCACAAGAATGATTTGGCCTATTTTCAGTTTCTGGAGAAAGATTTTAAAACATGTTGACAAAACTAGCCCTGTCCTTCAAAGAACAAAGCAGTTTGCAGATATGTCTCTTGACAGTGTTAGAATAGGTTATATAAGGAATAGCACTAGCATTATTGACACAAGAGCAAAGATGGTCGAAAGGTTATTGAAATAATAAGTTCAATATTACTAAAGGAGGTATTTTCCCCATGAAACAATTCGCAACACCCTGCTGTTTCGTTTTCTATAAAGAAAAATGGGAAAGAAATAACACTGTTTGAAAAAGAGGCCTTGCTGTGTTAAAAGACCAACCGAGTTCTTTTGGCATGACAAGAAAAAGATGAAGGAACCGTTTAAAATGTTTGAAATATCATAAGAGTGAAATAGGAGAGTGAAGGTGTCGTTTTTAAAAGGTTCAAACGAAGCTTCGTGCCTCCATAGCACCAAAAACAAGGAAGATCTGGTCGAATTTTCAGAAGTGGCACTGTAAAAAGCCGAGCGACGCGCCTGCCATTCCGCGCGACGCACCTGGGGGCGAATTTACAAAGGCACCCCGTGTACGCGCGACGCGCCTGTACAGTGGCGCGACGCGCCTGTACACGCCCGACAGCCCGACCCGACAGGCCACCTGGGCGGTTTCTCTTGCGCGACGTTCTATCATTTAAGAGTTTCACGCAGGTTTAAAAGTCTCCGTTGCTACTCAAGCTTTCCTCCAAGGATTTCCCCTCAAATTCAAGAGGTATTTCAACTCCGACCTTGAAAGTTTCGAACACTAAAGTTAAACTGTGTATGCCTTTGATTGAAACCATGCTGGAGTGATAGATGTATTGTTGAAGAGGCCTATAGAGGAAAAAGTGTGTTGAAACCACTACAAATCTTTCACACCCCAGCATACAAAAACTTTCAAAACCTTGTCACCATAGCTAAAAAAAAAGAAGAACAGTGTTTTTGTTGTGTGAGGTTTTGAAATGTAAAGTTGTAGTAAAAAGTTGAATGTGTTATTTAAGGCACCTGAGGGAAGAAACTGTGATTAAGATAAGGGTTTGTGTTTCACCTTGTATTTAATCAAAGGCAAAGGTGTGTCATTTCTTTAAAATACCATTGGGAAAAGTTACCCTACTCAGCCACCAGACAGCTGTTCAACTGTATTTTCTGTGACTATTTTTCTACTCTTTAACAACTCACTGCCAAGTGGATTTTCAGAAGTCATAAAAGCTTTCTTCCACAGATGACTGATATTCCATTTTGAAAAGGCCTTGATCATTTTGAAAAAGGGAAACCCTTACAGCCTTTGCTCAAGCTTTGGAGCTTTTAAAACCTTGTTACCTCCGCTTTGAAATATGAGTTTGACTGTATGTTCACAACAAGGTTAACTTTAAAATGAGCATGTTTTTGTTTAAAAAGTGACATGCATAGAGAACAGTGAAGTTACAGTAGGAGAAGGGGTTATTGGTCAAGCAGAAACTTATAGGTTAAAGCTGCAGAGGAGGATTTTGTCATAGAAACAGGGCTTAGGTCTGTCAGGTGGAACAAAGGTTTTCTCCTCCAAAAGCTAGGGTTACATGTATAAGGGGCCCTTGACTGTTTTGAAAAAGAAAACT
Organism: Pinus albicaulis; assembly: GCA_034641835.2. NCBI lineage: Eukaryota > Viridiplantae > Streptophyta > Pinopsida > Pinales > Pinaceae > Pinus > Pinus albicaulis. The sequence continues at coordinate 4,397 of JAXQQM020086592.1, forward strand.
CACATAAGCTTCTGCCCAAAAGCTCTGTGGTCTTTAAAAAGATCTGTCATCTTGGCTCAGGATTAGGCCAAGTGACTTTTTAATTGCATAAGGGTTGATTTCACATATGCAAAATCAGTGGAAAGTTGGCACACTTATACGGGGCAGAGTTGTTAATGACTGAAAGTCTCCTTGAGCAAGGAGTAAGGTGTATTGGTTGACATCTAAGGCTTCAAGAACAGGGTGATTTTAGCACTTTCTCATAGCAAACTCTTTCTAGCAGACTTCCCCTCTTGTTCACTGTATTATTTCCTACTGTGAATTTGTTGACAGAGATTTTCCAAAGATGAACAGGACACTTTCTGAAGGGCAGGTTTTTGATGGGAATTTAATATTGGAGACAGAGATATAAATGTGGTGGTTGATCTCTTAAATTCACAAGTAAAGGGTGTTTTTCATAAAACACTGTGCACTGATATTTCACCTAACCTAAGTCTCCTTTTTCTTTCACTGTATGGTCTCTTCTATAGAAATCTGTTGACAGAGATATTCTAAGGGTGAGTAGGGCCACTTTCTGAAGAGCAGGGTTTTAATATTTGAGTTTTGTCTTGGAGACACAAATACAAGTGTTGATTGGCCTCTAACAAACTCACAAGAAGAATGATTTCTTAACACTGTATACAGGAAATCTACGCAGCAGTTTGTCTCATCTTTACATATGGTACCCTATTGAAGAATTTTGCCTGGCTAAGATACATTCAAAGGTGAAAGGCTGGTTTTAAGGAGAGCAGAGGTTGTAAATTCAAAGACACTTGTTGCAAACCATCCACCTCACATTGTTTCTCTGTCCAAGCAGCATATTGACACAGTTTCAATCCAGGAGGGCATTTTAGATACAGTGAAGGCAGTTTGCCACTTTCAAAGCATTTTCGGGTCAGAATGCCTCCAAGGCAAGACCACAGGAGCGGTCCACATAAGAGATATGAGCCTATCTCTACAGAAGAGATTAATGCTCATCCATCTGTGCTTTTCAATTTCCATGAAGTAGGCTGTCTTGATTTCTGCCAGAAGATAGAAGAAGTCAAGAGCTTTTCGCCATTAACACACTTGTGCGCCCTGAGATTCAAAGAAAAACACTTCCAAGTGGCATTTATTCATCAGCCATTCAGATTTTGCCACTGTCCCTCCTGTTCATGTGTCTCCTACTCAGCCTGTCCATCGCCCAGTGCCTTTGTCTAGTAGGCCTACACCTAGAAGACTCATAATGACTACTGGACAGCCAAGTCAACAAGGGGAAGGAGAGGGCAGTGAAAAGCAGCAGATAGAGGATGAAGGACAGCAGGTCCATGATGAGGGATAGCAGCAGTTGGATGTTGAGGGACAGCAGCAGTTGGATGTTGAGGGACAGTAGTAGATAGAGGATGAGGGACAGCAGCAGTTGGATGTTGAGGGACAAGAAGAGATGGATGTTGAGTGACAAAGAACAGATGGATGTTGAGGGACAAAGAAATAGATAAGTGATGAAGGACAATGTGTCCAAAATGAACTGCAAGAAGTGCAAGATGAAGAATGCCAAGTTGGGCAGGCAATTGAAGCACCTTTTGAGCCACAAATTGGACAAGATATTGAGGAAGAAAATCAAGCTAAAGATGCCACCTTAACAGTGACAAAGATGGTTCCTAGTAAGAGGAAATTGCCCAAAAAGACACCTTCTAGCTTGCCAAGGAGGAAAAGCACCAGATTGGCCTTCAAAGGCAAAAGCATAGTTGGAGAAAGTGCCAAACATGGAGGTGAATGAGCTGTCATCCCTATCCCAAGCGATGACAGTGATAATGAGGCCCGCATCCTTGAAAACCTCCTCATTCACAAAGAGGGGAAAATTGAGGTATTACAGGAAGATCTTCAAAGGGCGAGGAATTTCAACCATTTTTTGGAGGTTGAAAACAAACAAATGAAGTTTCATGCAGCTATTCATGAGGCAAGGGCAATCAAGTATAAGAAAGAGGCAATAAAGCGCAAGCTAGATCGAAGAACTCCTCGGGTGAGTTTGATGAGGAGGAAGAGGGGAAGGACCAGCCTTAGGCTTGCAGGCCTAGGACCACCCAAGCCAGAAGAGCCAACATGTGCAGAGAGCAGAAGAGCAAGCCTAGCTCCAAGCCTTTCCTCTCACTGCACTCCTTGAGCAGGAAATTGAGGAAAACAAAGAAGCATGGCTTGAGAGAGCTAACAAGAATTTGGAAGTGAAGCTTGAAAAGGTGAACAGGGATCTTGAGCTGCAAAGAAAGAGGACTCCGGCGCAAACTAAAGGTAGCACAAGAGAAATTGAAGAAGGTGAAAGGGAAGCGCCTAGCACGGAAAGAAGGGAAAAGCATATCAGCCCTTGATATTTTGGCCTCAGCTTCGGAGCATGTTGCTATGGACCCTTGAGGGTCATGCATGCCAATTTTGGGCCTTTTTCGGCAACTTTTTGTTTTTTGGCATTTTTTGGGTTTTTGGCCGAAAACTCATAAATTCGCCATTTCAGTTTGATGAGTTTTCAAGGGAGGAGGATGATACCGATGGATGCCATAATTTCATGAGCAGGTCTCCAGCGATTTTCAGAGCATTTGAAGATCATTCGCCCCCTCAAATTGGCGAAAAACACCCTCTTTTTGCACATTCTGCCCGCCATATCAGCAGTCTGCTATTTTCTGGGCTTTTGCACACAGGTACAGTTTTGAGGGACTTCCAGAGATCAGATTGAGGTGATTTCAGTTGCGCCGGAAAGCAGACACAGAGATCTTTCCAACGAATTATGGGGAGCCACATAATGGCGATCATGGTGGGACTTTGAGTCAAAACATCCTAGGTATCCCTTAGGAACTCTCAAAATCTCAGTCAAACTTAGAAGAGTAGAATCTGGTTGTCTCACCATCCTAGAAAAATGATGAGTCAGTTATAGGAAACTCTTCCAAACCTCAGGACTACATAAAACTCAGAAAAAACCACAAAAAACTCCCTTAGATTGGTTTTTGACAGTATTGGTGGTGGACCATACACATATACCTCAAAACAACTAAAAATCCACCTGGCGACTCCACTAGCCTCCAGTAGGCCTTACTACTTTGCTAAATTTGAGAATACCATCCGATTTAGCCACCTCATCGCCACCCTAACATAATGGCGATCACGGTGGGACACTGAGTGATTAAAAGCTTAGTTTCCCTCATCTTTAGAAGCCTTTAAGAATACTATCTGATTGACTTATCCCACTGCTCACTAACATAGTGACACTCACAGTAGGACCTTCCGAGTTAGTGGCAATCTAAGTACAACTTAGTAACTCCCGAAGTCTCAATCAAGCTTAGTAAACTTAGAGATTGTTTGAAGAGTAGAAAATAGCTTTTTCACCATCTTAGCAAAATGATGAGTCAGTTATAGAAAACTCTTCCAAACCTTGTAGGCACATAAAACTCAAAAAACCCCAAAACACTCCCTTAGATTGGTTTTTGACAGTATTGGTGGTGGACCATACAAGTATATCTCAAAACAACTGATAATCCACCTGGCGACTCCACTAAACTCTAGTAAGCCTTACTATTTTACCAAGCTCCAGGCTACTATCCGATAGACCTATCCCATCACTCACTAACATAGCGGGAGATGGTGGGACACTGAGTACATAATATTCCAGCAAACTCTTATAGACTCTTTTGGTCCTTTAGATACCATAAACAAGCAAGCAGTCCATAGACCCATTTTTTAGAGTAAACTCTTTTTGTTCTCATCACCCTAGCAAAGTGTTGAAACAAGTCTAGGATACTTTAACAAACCATAGGCTGCACATAAGACTCAGAAAATCCAAAAACATTCTCAGATTAGTTACCGGTGGTGGACCATAGCTACCTTCACAAAAACAACCCATTTCCACCTGGCAACTCCACTAATCCATCCCGTTTATTTTGACCATCCTTCACCTTAGTAAAACTTTAGAAAAACCATTCATCCAGAACATTCACCAATACCACTCTCTCTAAACTCTGGATCTAAAATCTGGCTTCACGAAGAATCAACACCAGATCCCATCCAGACCCAAATCCCCCTATCATAGTAGATGACCCAGAGAAGATTCTGTGGAAAGCTTCCGAAACTGACCATCTAGCTACTGGTAGATCCATCCGTAGAACAAGATCTGTACCTAAACATCGCACTATCCTACTAGATTCACCTTTGGAACTAGAGTCATCACAAACTCTTCCCAGAAGAAAATCATATAGTAAGATAAACTTCGACGATCTTGAACCCCTAAACCCACCACAGAGTCCTATTAGAGAAGCTTCACCCACCACTCCTCCTGATTTCCAGCTTCTTTATCAATTTGGCTCCTATCATCCTAGATCTGCTCAAAACCATATCACTAGTCCAAGTTCATCCGCTACACCTGTTCAAACCACTTCATTTCAGCCTACTAGTCCTCATATTGTACATCATCCATTAGCTCCAGTCATGGCAGCCTGGTACGCACCTTTGGTGTTGCCACCACCTTTAGCTCCTCTCCCAAACAAATATCAGGACAAGATCCCACACTTTACTGGAGAAGACACCACCACACCTCAACAACATATAAGTAGAATGACTGATGCTTATGAATACCTAGAGGTACAAGACGAGACTGTCCGAATGAGAATATTTGCCCAAAGTCTTGGGGGTGAACCCAAAGCATGGTTCAAAAGCTTAGCTCCAAACAGCATCCATAATATCCCCGAACTGCATCAAATCTTCAGAAATAGGTGGGAAATCCGAAGAAACCCCATTCAAATCCTGTCAGAATATAACAATCTAAAATGGGAAAATGGGGAAAGTGTCCAAGCTTACTGTACTAGGTTCAACAGTGTATATAACTCCCTACCACCTCATTTCAAACCCCCACTTGGTTTAGCCTTGGAAAAATTCCCCGAGGGGTTTGATCCTGACATGACATATCATCTGAGAGACAAGGATCCCCCTACCTTAGAAGAAATGCAACAAATAGCCATAAAAGCAGATGCTAACTTAGCAGAAAAAAGGGCCAGGACTAGATCGGAAAGGAAGGTCACATATAGAGACGAGGTCTCCACTTCATCGCCTTCCCTAGATCCTAGAATAGACGACCTAGTCAAATCCATGGCCAAAATGTGGGAAAAGATAAATGAAAAAGCTCCTGTTAGGGACAACCAGCCAAACCCTCCAATCAGAAACCGAAACCAAAACTTTAGGAGGGAACAACCCCAAAACAGACCAAGGGAAAATGACCAACAGATTAGGCCACCATTCAATGAAAACTATGTGGAAGAGGATGATAGGGATACAGAACCTCTTGATGAAAGTCATCTAAACCTCATAGGATCTGATAGTGAGAGTGAGGTGTACCTCACAGAAGAAGAACAAGCCTTCTTTTCGCCTGATCAAGATGAGACCAACTATGAAGATCTTGACGACCCTGCCATAGATTTTCATAATGCCATTATAGAAGCTCACAGGAAATATGACCTTAGAAGTAAAAGAAACCAAGATAATGTCAAGAAAGGTAACTCAGATACTGCTAAAGTCCCTAATACCATCCTCAAGAAAGCAGTAGGCAATGACAAAATCAAGGTTGAGAAGATTGACCAAAGCCAAGCTAAAGTTACCCAAACTAGTCCTCTCTCAGATACTCCTGATACTTCTACAAAGGTCACCAAAACAACTATGGCAAACAAAATCCCTAAACAAGGTCAACAAACTCAGAACATAGAAAAGGTCTTAGCTGAAAAAGCTGAAACAAACATATCTAAACTTCAAGTGCCTTTTAGCTTTGAAGGCGAAATCGCTAAGATCAAAATCACCATGCCTCTTACTGAACTCATTGCCCAAAACTCTTATAAAACCCAAGTACTAAAAGTCTTAAATCTAGGGAATGATGCAAACACTGTTAATCTCACTGATGACATTCCTGAAGTATTGTTTGGTCCAAAGGTAGAGGGAAAATTCCAAGAGGGAGCTACTCTTCCATTTTACATTAGCCTAAACATCCACGACCAAATCCTCCACAATGCCATGCTAGACTCTGGCACCTCGCATAATCTTATGCCGAAGGTAGTAATGGAAAGATTAGGCTTGGAAATCACAAGACCATACAAGGACTTGTATTCATTTGATTCAAGTAGAGTCCAATGCCTGGGTTTGATCAAAGACCTTTGTTTTAGTCTGGCCCAAATACCCGCGAAACATCTAATCATGGATATAGTAGTGGCGGACATTCCTCCCAAGTACGGGATGCTTCTATCCAGATCTTGGGGAGCCAAACTCCAAGGGAATATCCAACTGGACATGTCATATGCCACCATTCCTGTGTTTGGTCAGACCAGGATACTCTACCACGAATCACACATGAAATACATGATTAGTAGTCAAGATAGGCCAGATAACATTCCAATGTGTTCTTTGCATCCCGACCTAAACTCTTTCATTATGCATACTGATGTAAACATGGAGGAAGAGTTAGAAGAAACTAATGTAGACTTAGATCCACCACATCAGTTGTCCCTGGTGCCTTATGATGAAATAGACACTCAAAACTACCATGATCATGAACAGTTGTGTCTTGAGGAAATTAAGTTTCCCCTTTCCAAAGTAAGATTAGAGCAAGAAGCGCAAACCCTTATGTACTATCAAACAAATTGCTCTAGCTTTAGTCAAACACCAGCAGTAACTTATGGAAATTTCTTCTGGGTAAAAGCTTTAGAAAACCTACACATCATAAACCTGTTTGGAACCCGGGAACAAGGGAGTTTAATGTTTCTACCATATCTCAAAGATTTACCATCTTGCGATCCTCCTACTGTAAATGAAACCTTGATTATAGCCCCAACAAATCAAAATCTAGAAAGAACGCCTGATAAACTTCTTATGAGTAAGAATGATGGTCGCGGTCCCACCATACCTGAGCTACTGAAATTGGCTCATATTCTGTCTTTTCATGAAGAACTTAGAAAGGCTAAAATCAGAAACCTCATGCAGAACACCAATTTCTACAGGAAAAACAAGGGAACATACTGTGTCACTACCTTTCCCTCAAAGAATAATTTTGACAAGAGAAAACACAACAACCTGAAACAAACTAAAATAATCAGGGATAAAACTGGTGGCCATAGAATCTTCTTTGATTTTAGAAATAATACTGCATCTCCATATAACAAAAATCATGTTTTTTCTACCCAAGACCAGGATTCACCAATTAAAAGTGCTTTTAATCATGTATTCTTGCAAGATGATGTTTCAGGTCATGATCATAAGATTCCTTTGCAAAGTAGACAGCTTAAATATTTTTTCCAGTTTGCGGGAGGTAGATCTGATTTCAAGTTCAAAATTGCAAAACCACCCAATATCAGAAATCTGTTCATGAAGGCCATGTTCCCAGTTTTAAATTTTTGTATTTTTGCATACCTTGATGATGTCATTATCTATTTCAAGAATGACCAAGAGTACATACATTACCTGAAGAAAGCATACAGTAGGGAAAGGAGTGGAAATCAGATATTCAGAGAGGTACAAAGGGAGGATACTGGGCTGTTTAGAGATTCTTGCATGAATCCCTATGTCATGTTAGAGAGAGAGAATTTCCCAAATTTTTCTTTTCAAGAGTTAAGTGGGCCAAGGATGAGAGGAGATCCTTACGAGGATAAGATGCTTAAATTCCGTCATTTCCAAGATTTTTGAATTTGAAACACTTTCAGTCATTGTACATACCATTGTTTGAAATGTTGAAAAAATAGAAAAGTCAAAAACAGTAAAAAGCAGAAAAGAGGGCAAGTGAAGATAGAACCAAGGCCCCATGTTCCAAAAAATAGTCTTTCAGAAAGCGAGCAAGTCTAAATGCCGCTACTAGTGCTCCAATGTCTTGTTCAGCTATCTAGCCTAATCATAGCTGAGCATGTTTTAATTTATTTGCTGATAAGTTAGTGAGCGCCAAGATAGTCAACATTGTGTAAGATTGACTTATCATAGAGCTTAGATTAGGGAGAGATTCTGGTTCCACATGCCTAAAACAGAACCAAAGAGAGAAGCGAGGGATGAAAAACACATTGTACATCTTAGCCCCGCTTGTCTAGTTTCCTTTTGTTGCAGAATAACATTTGTGTGCAACTTGTCTTTTATGCCGCAAATGCATGACAAATCAGACTGCCTAATCCTGATTTGATCATTTTTAAATTTCATGTTGTAGATTAGAGAATGAAATCCTGTCAAACTGCTTAATCTTGACAGTCGATCTAGTTTTAGGTAGAGAAATGAAGGAGTTCATCAGCTTAATCTGAACTCCCGGCAGATATAAGAGTAGAAATATGTAGGTTCATTTTGCAAAAAAGAAAATATACATTGTCAAAAGGCTGCTAGTTCAAATGCGCCAAAGAGAAGAAAAAATGTTAGGAAAGATAGTGGGGTAGGTAGAAGTATCATTGATGTTAACCATGCTGTCACTTTTCAGAAATAACATCAAGAGAAGGGTAAATTTTGCGCCAATGGATAAGGCACTGGTCTTCATAAGCCAAAAATCTGAATTCTGGACACCTCCTGACGAGGAGCTGCCCTCCCCAAATGGAGCCACTGTTAGCCATCAGTATTTTTTACATGTTAGTGATGACTATATCTATAGCTGAGTTTTCTAGAAACTGTTTTCCTTATGTCAATATGTCATCTAGAAAACCCTCCTAAAACTTTTTTCGCCCTTCTACTTTTCAGTCCGCCCATGTCGAAATCAAAACCTCATTATCACTATCCTATCTAGCTTCAGCCTTATTGGTCTGCCCACCAGCTTTAAAAGGCAAATCCACATCTGTTTCAAAAGTCTCCCCTATGTTAGGAAGTGGCGCTTTAAGACATTTTACCCTTGGCAATCATAAAAAAGCCAAAAAGCCTCCATCTGCAACAGACCTACCATGACTGACCTCTTACTTTGAAAAATAATTTGACAAGCAGCCCTAAGTCGCGCCACTCATATCCCCTAGATCTCAGCACTGCATAAACCCCAATCTCAAGCTGACTATTAGGTTTTTCACAGTGTTCTATGGTTTCTACAAAGGCAGGAAATATAATTTCATCTCATGGAGTAAATGCTTGAATTTACAATTAGAGGAACAACTGCTTCTAAATGTAACTTGAGCCTGAGATATGTCTGCAAAACAGAAAGCTACTCATCCAGACTTTACAGCTCTTTCCAGCATGAAAATCACAGTAAGAAAGGGACACCACTGTCTCAGCAAACTGGTAAATTGTCATGGCCCGGAACCTCCTTCATTTACAAGCAGAGGGTTAGGGCGCCTCCTTCATTTACAAGCAGAAGGCGCTGGCCAGTATTGACTTTAAAGGTTACAGAAGTCCAGGTTTGCCTTTACTGAACAAGTGAAACAATATCTCCAGGTTTTATGAATGAGAGTAATGATCATAACAGGGATAGAGTTTGAAATATGCTAGCTCAAAGGAAAAAAGAGTCTGGTATAATAAAGGAGGTCATTTGAAGCTTTCAAATCATGTGAATTGTTGAACTTTAGAAAGGCATGTCATTAGTAAAAATTCCAATCTTAAGCAGCCTGCTTTCCACAAGATCAAATTGAGGATGTGCTGACAAAACATGCCATTACACAGGCAGAAAGAAATCTCTTTGTTTTTCAAAGGACACTGACCTCCATAGTCACAGAGACTATCCTTCAAATAATTTTTCATGAGATGACCAAAACAAAGGATGACATTTCAGTCACCCTCAGAGCAGTACACGAAGCCAGTGACACTTTGGCTAGGGTTTTTCCGAAGCATAGTGATTGCAAGCGAGCCTTATCACATAATCCTCATATACTTTGCCAAGTGAAGGGCCTCCTCCTTTTATGAGCAGATGGCCAAAGCATTGGATGTTGTTAAAGACTGATTGATCTAAGAGACAGTGGAAAGAGACAAAGGAAGAAAGCTAAAAGGTCTTTACACCAGGTAAATGATAGTGTTTATGATTCAAAAGTATTGATTTTCCTATTCAAATGAAAATGTTTGTCAAACTGTACCTATAGTGGAAAGGAGACAATATGGAATATATGCATGCATTGATACCAAAAAGGAGCAGTTTCTTTAAAGAAAAGGGTTAAACAGTACCCCACTATCACCTGCCCAGAAGTCTAAAGGAGCTCTTTTTGAGTAAAACCGAGAAAATATGGTATGAAGGGATGCAAGCAAGAATATGGCACTTACAATCCAAAAAGGAACTTGTGTATCACCTGGAAGCAGGGACTGACACCATGTACAAAAAGAGCTTTTGCCAAAGCCTCCTCATCATCTAGCCATCAGCAGATTAAGACAGAGTTTCTGGAAATGAGTTTTATTAGTTCTGGGCAGCACTCAAAACCCATGAAACACTTCACTATTACAAATCCAATCAAAAGACATCTACAGGATTCTGTCAAACCGAGCTTAAAAAGAGGAGGCATTTCTGCGAAGCAGGGAACAGTCTGGACATTTTATCAGAAGTCATCATCCAGTTTTGAAGAATTTGACAAGCATGAAAAGAAATCAGCTACAATGTGTCACCTGCAAAAGAGAAAAGGTAAAACACTGGTCAGAGTTAAGCTTTGGCAATGGCTCCATTACAAAAGGCCAAATGCACCAATCAAATCAAGTGATGACTGTGTTTCAAAGAACCGTGTTGTTCCTACTCCACCAGTTTATCCTTTCAGATATACTTCACAAACAATGGGAGTCTATTCAAGATTAGCTCCTAGGATGGACATGGTGAATAGGTATACAATGTTATAAATGGACAAAGAAGTGGTTTGATAGATTGTCAGTTTTGGAGTTTGGAAAAAATGCATCTTTCTCATCATTCAAAAAGACAGATACATCATAGGTAATGTACCTATAAGCAAGAAATTATTTTGCTGTCAAAGACCAAAGGCTGTCAAAACAAGTTGATGAAACAAGCCATGTCCTTCAGAAACAACTCGGTATTCAGGTATTTCATTAACAGTTTTAAAAGGGGTTATTATACATCATAAATATTACCTGCATCTTTAAAAAAAATGACAGAGATGATGTAGAAGTTATCAAGTTATTTGTCAAAGTCTGAAGTTCGGTTTTATCACCCAAAGAACAAAACAGGAAACCACTGTTCAAACACCGGTGCATGAGTAAGACAAGTTTCTGGTTTTTTAAAGCCATTTATGTTTTTATGAAGAGGCTCAAGTATGAGATGCACCGAGGATATCCAAAAGTGTCAAAAAGACTGTGAAAATTCGCAAAGAAGCCAAACCAAAAGTCCACTTTGCATTTCAAAAGGAGGTGACCGTTGAAGATTTGTTTGAAATGATATAAGGAGTGAGGTCGAGGGTGAGTTTATCTTTTTTCCAACTGCAAACAAAGTTCCACGCCTCCCTAGCACCAAAGCAACAAATTTCTGGTCGATTTGCAGAGTGTGGCACTGTGAAAGGCTGAGCGACGTGCCTGCCATTCCGCGCGACGCGCCTGGGGGCGAATTTACAAAGGCACCCCGTGTACGCGCGACGCGCCTGTACAGTGGCGTGACGCACCTGTACACGCCCGACAGCCCGACCCGACAGGCCATCCGGGCGGTTTCTCTTGCGCGACGTTCTATCATTTAAGAGTTTCACGCAGGTTTAAAAGTCTCCGTTGCTACTCAAGCTTTCCTCCAAGGATTTCCCCTCAAATTCAAGAGGTATTTCAACTCCGACCTTGAAAGTTTCGAACACTAAAGTTAAACTGTGTATGCCTTTGATTGAAACCATGCTGGAGTGATAGATGTATTGTTGAAGAGGCCTATAGAGGAAAAAGTGTGTTGAAACCACTACAAATCTTTCACACCCCAGCATACAAAAACTTTCAAAACCTTGTCACCATAGCTAAAAAAAAAGAAGAACAGTGTTTTTGTTGTGTGAGGTTTTGAAATGTAAAGTTGTAGTAAAAAGTTGAATGTGTTATTTAAGGCACCTGAGGGAAGAAACTGTGATTAAGATAAGGGTTTGTGTTTCACCTTGTATTTAATCAAAGGCAAAGGTGTGTCATTTCTTTAAAATACCATTGGGAAAAGTTACCCTACTCAGCCACCAGACAGCTGTTCAACTGTATTTTCTGTGACTATTTTTCTACTCTTTAACAACTCACTGCCAAGTGGATTTTCAGAAGTCATAAAAGCTTTCTTCCACAGATGACTGATATTCCATTTTGAAAAGGCCTTGATCATTTTGAAAAAGGGAAACCCTTACAGCCTTTGCTCAAGCTTTGGAGCTTTTAAAACCTTGTTACCTCCGCTTTGAAATATGAGTTTGACTGTATGTTCACAACAAGGTTAACTTTAAAATGAGCATGTTTTTGTTTAAAAAGTGACATGCATAGAGAACAGTGAAGTTACAGTAGGAGAAGGGGTTATTGGTCAAGCAGAAACTTATAGGTTAAAGCTGCAGAGGAGGATTTTGTCATAGAAACAGGGCTTAGGTCTGTCAGGTGGAACAAAGGTTTTCTCCTCCAAAAGCTAGGGTTACATGTATAAGGGGCCCTTGACTGTTTTGAAAAAGAAAACTCACATAAGCTTCTGCCCAAAAGCTCTGTGGTCTTTAAAAAGATCTGTCATCTTGGCTCAGGATTAGGCCAAGTGACTTTTTAATTGCATAAGGGTTGATTTCACATATGCAAAATCAGTGGAAAGTTGGCACACTTATACGGGGCAGAGTTGTTAATGACTGAAAGTCTCCTTGAGCAAGGAGTAAGGTGTATTGGTTGACATCTAAGGCTTCAAGAACAGGGTGATTTTAGCACTTTCTCATAGCAAACTCTTTCTAGCAGACTTCCCCTCTTGTTCACTGTATTATTTCCTACTGTGAATTTGTTGACAGAGATTTTCCAAAGATGAACAGGACACTTTCTGAAGGGCAGGTTTTTGATGGGAATTTAATATTGGAGACAGAGATATAAATGTGGTGGTTGATCTCTTAAATTCACAAGTAAAGGGTGTTTTTCATAAAACACTGTGCACTGATATTTCACCTAACCTAAGTCTCCTTTTTCTTTCACTGTATGGTCTCTCCTATAGAAATCTGTTGACAGAGATATTCTAAGGGTGAGTAGGGCCACTTTCTGAAGAGCAGGGTTTTAATATTTGAGTTTTGTCTTGGAGACACAAATACAAGTGTTGATTGGCATCTAACAAACTCACAAGAAGAATGATTTCTTAAACACTGTATACAGGAAATCTACACAACAGTTTGTCTCATCTTTACATATGGTACCCTATTGAGAATTTTGCCTGGCTGAGGTGCATCCAAAGGTGAAAGGCTGGTTTTAAGGAGAGCAGAGGTTTTTTATTCAAAGAAACATTGTTGAAATCTATCCTAACCACATTATTTATCTGTCCAAACAACATATTGCCATAGTTTCAATCCAGAAGGGCATTTTACATACAGTGAAGGCAGTTTGCCTCTTCCAAAGCTTGTTCAGGTCAGAATGCCTCCAAGGCAAGACCACAAGAGCGGTCCACATAAGAGATATGAGCCTATCTCCACAGAAGAAATCAATGCTCACCCATCTGTGCTTTTCAATTTCCATTAAGTAGGCTGTCTTGATTTCTGCCAAAAGATAGAAGAAGTCAAGAGTTTTTCGCCATTAACACACTTGTGCGCTCTGAGATTCAAAGAAAACATCAAGTGGCATTTACTCGCGCCCATTCATACTTTGCCACCGTCAATCCTCGTTCATGCCTCCTCTGGACACCCCCACAGCCCATCGCTCAGTTGCCTTTGGCCCGCAGGCTCACACCCAGAAGACTCGGGGACGACCACTGCGCCCAAGTGAACAAAGAAAGAAGAAGGAGAGGGCAGTGAACAAGCAAAGAAGAAGGAGAAGGCACAGAACAACAAAGCAGCTGGATGTTGAGGGACAACAATGCTTGGATGTTATGGGACAAAGAAAGAATTGGATGTCGTAGGACAAAGAAATAGTCGGACTGCAAGGGACAAAGCAGTTGGATATTGAGGGACAGCAGCAGATGGATGTTGAGGGACAACAACAGATAAGTGATGAAGGACAGCAGGTCCAAAATGAACAGCAACAAGTGCAAGATGAAGAACAACAAGTTGGGCAGGAAATTGAAACACCTCTTGAGCCACAAATTGGACAAGACATTGATGAAGAACAACAAGCTAAGGCTGCCACCTTAACAGTGACAAAGATTATTCCTGGCAAGAGGAAATTGCCCAAAAAGACACCCTCTAGCATGCCAAGGAGGAAAAGCGCCAGATTGGCTTTCAAAGGCAAAAGCATAGTTGGAGAAAGTGCCAAGCATGGAGGTGAATTAGCTGTCATCCCTATCCCAAGCGATGACAGTGATAATGAGGCCCGCCTCCTTGAAAACCTCCTCATTCACAAAGAGGGGAAAATTGAGGTATTACAGGAAGATCTTCAAAGGGCAAGGAATTTCAACCACTTCTTGGAGGTTGAAAACAAACAGATGAAGTTTCATGCAGCTATCCATGAAGCACGGGCCATCAAGTATAAAAAGGAGGCAGCTAAAGCGCAAGCTAGGATCGAAGAACTCCTTGGTGAGTTTGATGAGGAGGAAGAGGAAGATCAGCCTAGGCGGAAGAGGCCTAGGACCATTGGGCTTAAAAGAGCCTTGGAAAAGCAGAGATCAGAAGAACAAGCCCATTTCCAAGCCTTTCCTCTCACTGCACTCCTTGAGCAGGAAATTGAGGAAAACAAAGAAGCATGGCTTGAGAGAGCTAACAAGCATTTGGAAGTGAAGCTTGAGAAGGCGAACAGGGATCTTGAGCTGCAAAGAAAGAGGACTCATCACTTTCAGAAGCTAAATCAGTTTGCCCGGCGCAAACTAAAGGTAGCACAAGAGAAATTGAAGAAGGTGAAAGGGAAGCGCCTAGCACGGAAAGAAGGGAAAAGCATATCAGCCCTTGATATTTTGGCCTCAGCTTCGGAGCATGTTGCTATGGACCCTTGAGGGTCATGCATGCCAAATTAGGGCTTCAAGAACGCAGCCACATTTTTCGGTTTTTGGCCGAAACCAATTTTTCCATTTCGCATGATGAGTTGCCATGATAAGTTGGAAGATACCGATGGATGCCATAATTCCACAAGGAGCAAAGTCCTTAAATGTATTGTATATTTTGAGACTATCCATCTTCAATTGCGAAACACCCATCATTTTTGTACGTCTCCGCTCACATACTCACACCGTTATTTTTCGGTTTTTGCACACGTGCCGCTTTGATGACTTCCGGCCCTCGTACTGAGGGTCATTTCAGTTGCGCCTTAAAGTAGACACAAAAAGCGCCTAACCAATTATGGGGAGCCACATAATGGCGATCACGGTGGGACCTTGAGTCAAAACATCCTAGGTATCCCTTAGGAACTCTCAAAATCTCAGTCAAACTTAGAAGAGTAGAATCTGGTTGTCTCACCATCCTAGAAAAATGATGACTCAGCTGTAGGACACTCTTCCAAACCTCAGGACTACATAAAAACTCAGAAAAACCCCAAAACATTCCCAGATTGGCTTTTTGTCAGTATTGGTGGTGGACCATACAAATATACCTCAAAACAACTAAAAATCCACCTGGCGACTCTACTAGCCTCCAGTAGGCCTTACTACTTTGCTAAATTTGAGAATACCATCCGATTTAGCCACCTCATCGCCACCCTAACATAATGGCGATCACGGTGGGACACTGAGTGATTAAAAGCTTAGTTTCCCTCATCTTTAGAAGCCTTTAAGAATACTATCTGATTGACTTATCCCACTGCTCACTAACATAGTGACACTCACAGTAGGACCTTCCGAGTTAGTGGCAATCTAAGTACAACTTAGTAACTCCCGAAGTCTCAATCAAGCTTAGTAAACTTAGAAATTGTTTGAAGAGCAGAAAATAGCTTTTTCACCATCTTAGCAAAATGATGAGTCAGTTATAGAAATCTCTTCCAAACCTTGTAGGCACATAAAACTCAAAAAACCCCAAAAACACTCCCTTAGATTGGCTTTTGACAGTATTGGTGGTGGACCATACACATATACCTCAAAACAATAGACATTCCACCTGGCGACTCCACTAACTTCTAGTGAGCCTTACTATTTTACCAAATTCTAGGCTACTACTCGATAGAACTATCCCATCACCCAATAACATAGCAGGAGATGGTAAGACATTGAGTACATGACAGTCTAGCAAACTCTTATAGACTCTTTGATCTTTTAGATACCATAAACAGGCAGGCAGTCCATAGACCCATTTAGAGTAAACTCTTTTTGTTCTCATCACCCTAGCAAAGTGTTGAAACAAGTCTAGGATACTTTGAACCATAGGCTGCACATAAAACTCAGAAAATCCAAAAAACATTCCTAGATTAGTTACTGGTGGTGGACCATAGCTATCTTCACAAAAACAACCCATTTCCACCTGGCGACTCCACTAATCCATCCCTTTTATTTTGACCATCCTTCACCTTAGTAAAACTTTAGAAAAACCATTCATCCAGAACATTCACCAACTCCACTCTCTCTAAACTCTGGATCTAAAATCTGGCTTCACGAAGAATCAACACCAAATCCCATCCAGACCCAAATCCCCCTATCATAGTAGATGACCCAGAAAAGATTCTGTGGCAAGCTTCTGAAACTGACCATCTAGCTACTGGTAGATCCATCCGTAGAGCAAGATCTGTACCTAAACATCGCACTATCCTACTAGATTCACCTTTGGAACTAGAGTCATCACAAACTCTTCCCAGGAGCAAATCATATAGTAAGATAAACTTTGACGATCTTGAACCCCTAGACCCACCACAGAGTCCTATTAGAGAAGCTTCACCCACCACTCCTCCTGATTTCCAGCTTCTCTATCAATTTGGCTCCTATCATCCTAGATCTGCTCAAAACCAGATCACTAGTCCAAGTTCATCCGCCACACCTGGTCAAACCACCACTGTTCAAACCACTTCATTTCAGCCTACTAGTCCTCATCTTGTACATCATCCACTAGCTCCAGTCATGGTAGCCTGGTACGCACCTTTGGTGTTGCCACCGCCTTTAGCTCCTCTCCCAAACAAATATCAAGACAAAATCCCACACTTTACTGGAGAAGACACCACCACACCTCAACAACATATAAGTAGGATGACTGATGCTTATGAATACCTAGAGGTACAAGACGAGACTGTCAGAATGAGAATATTCGCCCAAAGTCTTGGTGGTGAACCTAAAGCATGGTTCAAAAGCTTAGCTCCAAACAGTATCCATGATATCCCAGAACTACATCAAGTTTTCAGAAATAGGTGGGAAATCCGAAGAAACCCCATTCAAATCCTGTCAGAATATAACAACCTAAAACGGGAAAATGGGGAAAGTGTCCAAGCTTACTGCACTAGATTCAACAGTGTATATAACTCCCTCCCACCTCATTTCAAACCCCCACTTGGTTTAGCCTTGGAAAAATTCCCCGAGGGGTTTGATCCTGACATGACATATCATCTGAGAGACAAGGATCCCCCTACCTTAGAAGAAATGCAACAAATAGCCATAAAAGCAGATGCTAACTTAGCAGAAAAGAGGGCTAGGACTAGATCGGAAAGGAAGGTCACATATAGAGACGAGGTCTCCACTTCATCACCTTCCCTAGATCCTAGAATAGATGACTTAGTCAAATCCATGGCCAAAATGTGGGAAAAGATAAATGAAAAAGCTCCTGTTAGGGACAACCATCCAAACCCTCCAATCAGAAACCGAAACCAAAACTTTAGGAGGGAAAAGCCCCAAAACAGACCAATGGAAAATGACCAACAGATTAGGCCACCTTTCAATGAAAACTATGTGGAAGAGGATGATAGGGATACAGAACCTCTTGATGAAAGTCATCTAAACCTCATAGGATCTGATAGTGAGAGTGAGGTGTACCTCACAGAAGAAGAACAAGCCTTCTTTTCGCCTGATCAAGATGAGACCAACTATGAAGATCTTGACGATCCTGCCATAGATTTTCAGAATGCCATTATAGAAGCTCACAGGCAATATGACCTTAGAAGTAAAAGAAACCAAGATAATGTCAAGAAAGGTAACTCAGATACTGCTAAAGTCCCTAATACCATCCTCAAGAAAGCAGTAGGCAATGACAAAATCAAGGTTGAGAAGACTGACCAAAGCCAAGCTAAAGTTACCCAAACTAGTCCTCTCTCAGATGCTCCTGATACTTCTACAAAGGTCACCAAAACAACTATGACAAACAAAATCCATAAACAAGGTCAACAAACTCAGAACATAGACAAGGTCTTAGCTGAAAAAGCTGAAACAAACATATCTAAACTTCAAGTGCCTTTTAGCTTTGAAGGCGAGATCGCTAAGATCAAAATCACCATGCCTCTTACTGAACTCATTGCCTAAAACTCTTATAAATCCCAAGTACTAAAAGTCTTAAATCTAGGGAATGATGCGAACACTGTTAATCTCACTGATGACATTCCTGAAGTATTGTTTGGTCCAAAGGTAGAGGGAAAATTCCAAGAGGGAGCTACTCTTCCATTTTACATTAGCCTAAACATCCACAACCAAATCCTCCACAATGCCATGCTAGACTCCGGCGCCTCGCATAATCTTATGCCGAAGGTAGTAATGGAAAGATTAGGCTTGGAAATCACAAGACCATACAAGGACTTGTATTCATTTGATTCAAGTAGAGTCCAATGCCTGGGTTTGATCAAAGACCTTTGTTTTAGTCTGGCCCAAATACCTGCGAAACATCTAATCATGGATATAGTAGTGGCAAACATTCCTCCCAAGTACGGGATGCTTCTATCCAGATCTTGGGGAGCCAAACTCCAAGGGAATATCCAACTGGACATGTCATATGCCACCATTCCTGTGTTTGGTCAGACCAGGATACTCTACCACGAATCACACATGAAATACATGATTAGTAGTCAAGATAGGCCAGATAACATTCCAATGTGTTCTTTGCATCCCGACCTAAACTCTTTCATTATGCATACTGATGTAAACATGGAGGAAGAGTTAGAAGAAACTAATGTAGACTTAGATCCACCACATCAGTTGTCCCTGGTGCCTTATGATGAAATAGACACTCAAAACTACCATGATCATGAACAGTTGTGTCTTGAGGAAATTAAGTTTCCCCTTTCCAAAGTAAGATTAGAGCAAGAAGCGCAAACCCTTATGTACTATCAAACAAATTGCTCTAGCTTTAGTCAAACACCAGCAGTAACTTATGGAAATTTCTTCTGGGTAAAAGCTTTAGAAAACCTACACATCATAAACCTGTTTGGAACCCGGGAACAAGGGAGTTTAATGTTTCTACCATATCTCAAAGATTTACCATCTTGCGATCCTCCTACTGTAAATGAAACCTTGATTATAGCCCCAACAAATCAAAATCTAGAAAGAACGCCTGATAAACTTCTTATGAGTAAGAATGATGGTCGCGGTCCCACCATACCTGAGCTACTGAAATTGGCTCATATTCTGTCTTTTCATGAAGAACTTAGAAAGGCTAAAATCAGAAACCTCATGCAGAACACCAATTTCTACAGGAAAAACAAGGGAACATACTGTGTCACTACCTTTCCCTCAAAGAATAATTTTGACAAGAGAAAACACAACAACCTGAAACAAACTAAAATAATCAGGGATAAAACTGGTGGCCATAGAATCTGCTTTGATTTTAGAAATAATACTGCATCTCCATATAACAAAAATCATGTTTTTTCTATCCAAGACCATGATTCACCAATTAAAAGTGCTTTTAATTATATATTCTTGCAAGATGATGTTTCAGGTCATGATCATAAGATTCCTTTACAAAGTAGACAGCTTAAAGATTTTTTCCAGTTTGCGGGAGGTAGATCTGATTTCAAGTTCAAAATTGCAAAACCACCCAATATCAGAAATCTGTTCATGAAGGCCATGTTCCCAGTTTTAAATTTCTGTATTTTTGCATACCTTGATGATGTCATTATCTATTTCAAGAATGACCAAGAGTACATACATTACCTGAAGAAAGCATACAGTAGGGAAAGGAGTGGAAATCAGATATTCAGAGAGGTACAAAGGGAGGATACTGGGCTGTTTAGAGATTCTTGCATGAATCCCTATGTCATGTTAGAGAGAGAGAATTTCCCAAATTTTTCTTTTCAAGAGTTAAGTGGGCCAAGGGTGAGAGGATATCCTTACGAGGATAAGATGCTTAAACTCCGTCATTTCCAAGATTTTTGAATTTGAAACACTTTCAGTCATTGTACATACCATTGTTTGAAATGTTGAAAAAATAGAAAATTCAAAAATAGTAAAAAGCAGAAAAGAGGGCAAGTGAAGATAGAACCAAGGCCCCATGTTCCAAAAAATAGTCTTTCAGAAAGCGAGCAAGTCTAAATGCCGCTACTAGTGCTCCAATGTCTTGTTCAGCTATCTAGCCTAATCATAGCTGAGCATGTTTAAATTTATTTGCTGATAAGTTAGTGAGTGCCAAGATAGTCAACATTGTGTAAGATTGACTTATCACAGAGCTTAGATTAGGGAGAGATTCTCGTTCCACATGCCTAAAACAGAACCAAAGAGAGAAGCGAGGGATGAAAAACACATTGTACATCTTAGCCCCGCTTGTCTAGTTTCCTTTTATTGCAGAATAACATTTGTGTGCAACTTGTCTTTTATGCCGCAAATGCATGACAAATCAGACTGCCTAATCCTGATTTGATCATTTTTCAATTTCATGTTGTAGATTAGAGAATGAAATCCTGTCAAACTGCTTAATCTTGACAGTCGATCTAGTTTTAGGTAGAGAAATGAAGGAGTTCATCAGCTTAATCTGAACTCCCGGCAGATATAAGAGCAGAAATAGATAGGTTCATTTTGCAAAAAGAAAAAATATACATTGTCAAAAGGCTGCTAGTTCAAATGCGCCAAACAGAAGAAAAAATGTTAGGAAAGATAGTGGGGTAGGTAGAAGTATCATTGATGTTAACCATGCTGTCACTTTTCAGAAATAACATCAAGAGAAGGGTAAATTTTGTGCCAATGGATAAGGCACTGGTCTTCATAAGCCAAAAATCTGAATTCTGGACACCTCCTGATGAGGAGCTGCCCTCCCCAAATGGAGCCACTGTTAGCCATCAATATTTTTTACATGTTAGTGATGACTATATCTACAGCTGAGTTTTCTAGAAACTGATTTCCTTATGTCAATATGTCATCTAGAAAACCCTCCTAAAACTTTATTTGCCCTTCTACTTTTTAGTCCACCCCTGTCGAAATCAAAACCTCATTATCACTATCCTATCTAGCTTCAGCCTTATTGGTCTGCCCACCAGCTTTAAAAGGCAAATCCACATCTGTTTCAAAAGTCTCCCCTATGTTAGGAAGTGGCGCTTTAAGACATTTTACCCTTGGCAATCATCAAAAAGCCAAAAAGCCTCCATCTGCTACAGACCAACCATGAATGACCTCCCACTCTGCAAATGAAATTGACAAACTGCTCTAAGTCGCGCCACTCACATCCCCTAGATCTCAGCACTGCATAAACCCCAATCTCAAGCTGACTATTAGGTTTTTCACAGTGTTCTATGGTTTCTACAAAGGCAGGAAATATAATTTCATCTCATGGAGTAAATGCTTGAATTTACAATTAGAGGAACAACTGCTTCTAAATGTAACTTGAGCCTGAGATATGTCTGCAAAACAGAAAGCTACTCATCCAGACTTTACAGCTCTTTCCAGCATGAAAATCACAGTAAGAAAGGGACACCACTGTCTCAGCAAACTGGTAAATTGTCATGGCCCGGAACCTCCTTCATTTACAAGCAGAGGGTTAGGGCGCCTCCTTCATTTACAAGCAGAAGGCGCTGGCCAGTATTGACTTTAAAGGTTACAGAAGTCCAGGTTTGCCTTTACTGAACAAGTGAAACAATATCTCCAGGTTTTATGAATGAGAGTAATGATCATAACAGGGATAGAGTTTGAAATATGCTAGCTCAAAGGAAAAAAGAGTCTGGTATAATAAAGGAGGTCATTTGAAGCTTTCAAATCATGTGAATTGTTGAACTTTAGAAAGGCATGTCATCAGTAAACATTCCAATCTTAAGCAGCCTGCTTGTCCACAAGATCAAATTGAAGAGGTGCTGACAAAACATGCCATTACACAGGCAGAAAGAAAGCTCTTTGTTTTTCAAAGGACACTGACCTCCATAGTCACAGAGACTATCCTTCAAATAATTTGTCATGAGATGACCAAAAACAAAGGATGACATTTCAGTCACCCTCAGAGCAGTACAGGAAGACAGTGACACTTTGGCTAGGGTTTTTCTGAAGCATAGTGATGATTGCAAGCAGAGCCTTATCACATAATCCTCATATACTTTGCCAAGTGAAGGGCCTCCTCCTTTTATGAGCAGATGGCCAAAGCCTTGGATGTTGTTAAAGACTGATTGATCTAAGAGACAGTGGAAAGAGACAAAGGAAGAAAGCTAAAAGGTCTTTGCACCAGGTAAATGATAGTGTTTATGATACAAAAGTATTGGTTTTTCTATTCAAATGAAAATGTCTGTCAAACTGTACCTATAGTGGAAAGGAGACAATATTGAATATATGCATGCATTGATACCAAAAAGGAGCAGTTTCTTTAAAGGAAATGGTTAAACAGTACTCCACTATCACCTGCCCAGAAGTCTAAAGGAGCTCTTTTTGAGTAAAACAGAGAAAATATGGTATGAAGGGATGCAAGCTAGAATATAGCGCTTACAATCCAAAAAGGAACTTGTTTATCACCTGGAAGCAGGGACTGACACCATATACAAAAAGAGCTTTTTCCAAAGCCTGCTCATCATATAGCCATCAGCAGATTAAGACAGAGTTTCTGGAAATGAGTTTTATTAGCTCTGGGCAGCACTCAAAACTCATGAAGCACTTCACTATTACAAATCCAATCAAAGGACATCTACAGGATTCTGTCAAACCAAGCTTAAAAAGAGGAGGCATTTCTGCAAAGCAGGGAACAGTCAGGACATTTTATCACAAGTCATCATCCAGTTTTGAAGAATTTGGCAAGCTTGAAAAGGAATCAGCTACAATGTGTCACCTGCAAAGGAGAAAAGGTAAAACAGTGGACAAAGTTGACCTTTGCAAATAGTTCCATTACAAAAGGTCAAATACCCTGGTCAAAGTCAAATAATAACTATGTTTCAAAGAACCCTGTTGTTCCTGCTTCACCAGTTTATCCTCTCAGACATACATCACAAATAGTGGGAGGCTATTCAAGATTAGCTCCCAGGATGGACATGGTGAATAGGTATACAATGTTATAAGTGGACAAAGAAGTGGTTTGATAGATTGTCAGTTTTGGAGTTTGGAACAAATGCATCTTTCTCATCATTCAAAAAGACAGATACATCATAGGTAATGTACCTATAAGTAGGAAATTATTTTGGAAAAAAGGGGCGCCTTCTTGAAATCAAGAAACCATGACCAAATCCAAGTTATCTCAGTAAACTTAGCACCTGTTGTATTTAAAGATTGGAGAAGCTGTCAAAGACCAAAGGCTGTCAAAACAAGTTGATGAAACAAGCCATGTCCTTCAGAAACAACTCAGTATTCAGGTATTTCATTGACAGTTTTAAAAGGGGTTGTTATACATCATAAATATTATCGGCATCTTTAAAACAATGACAGAGATGATGGTAGTTACTGGGTTATTTGTCAAAGTCCGTTCGGTTTTATCACCTAAAGAATAAACAGAAAATCATTGTTCAAACACCCGTGCATGAGTAAGACAAGTTTCTCGGTTTTTGTGCCATTTATGTTTTTACAGAGTTTGCTATGAGATGCACCGAGGATATCCAAAAGTGTCAAAAAAGACTGGTGGAAATTCGCAAAGAAGCCAAACCAAAAGTCCACTTTGTATTTGTGCATGAGCCGACTACTGAAGATTTGTTTGGAAATGATATAAGGAGTGAGGTCGAGGGTGAGTTTATCTTTTTTCCAACTGCAAACAAAGTTCCACGCCTCCCTAGCACCAAAGCAACAAATTTCTGGTCGGTTTGCAGAGTGTGGCACTGTGAAAGGCCGAGCGACGCGCCTGCCATTCCGCGCGACGTGCCTGGGGGCGAATTTACAAAGGCACCCTTTGTACGCGCGACGCGCCTGTACAGTGGCGCGACGCGCCTGTACACGCCCGACAGCCCGACCCGACAGGCCATCCGGGCGGTTTCTCTTGCGCGACGTTCTATCATTGAAGAGTGCCACGCAGGTTTAAAAGTCTCCGGTGCTACTCAAGCTTTCCTCCAAGGATTTCCCCTCAAATTCAAGAGGTATTTCAACTCCGACCTTGAAAGTTTCGAACACTAAAGTTAAACTGTGTATGCCTTTGATTGAAACCATGCTGGAGTGATAGATTTATTGTTGAAGAGGCCTATAGAGGAAAAAGTGTGTTGAAACCACTACAAATTTTTCACACCCCAGCATACAAAAACTTTCAAAACCTTGTCACCATAGCTAAAAAAAAAGAAGAACAGTGTTTTTGCTGTGTGAGGTTTTGAAATGTAAAGCTGTAGTAAAAAGTTGAATGTGTTATTTAAGGCACCTGAGGGAAGAAATTGTGATTAAGATAAGGGTTTGTGTTTCACCTTGTATTTAATCAAAGGCAAAGGTGTGTCATTTCTTTAAAATACCATTGGGCAAAGTTACCCTACTCAGCCACCAGACAGCTGTTCAACTGTATTTTCTGTGACTATTTTTATGCTCTTTAACAACTCACTGCCAAGTGGATTTTCAGAAGTCATAAAAGCTTTCTTCCACAGATGACTGATATTCCATTTTGAAAAGGCCTTGATCATTTTGAAAAAGGGAAACCCTTACAGCCTTTGCACAAGCTTTGGAGCTTTTAAAACCCTCTTACCTCCGCTTTGAAATATGAGTTTGACTGTATGTTCACAACAAGGTTAACTTTAAAATGAGCATGTTTTTGTTTAAAAAGTGACATGCATAGAGAACAGTGAAGTTACAGTAGGAGAAGGGGTTATTGGTCAAGCAGAAACTTATAGGTTAAAGCTGCAGAGGAGGATTTTGTCATAGAAACAAGGCTTAGGTCTGTCAGGTGGAACAAAGGTTTTCTCCTCCAAAAGCTAGGGTTACATGTATAAGGGGCCCTTGACTGTTTTGAAAAAGAAAACTCACATAAGCTTCTGCCCAAAAGCTCTGTGGTCTTTAAAAAGATCTGTCATCTTGGCTCAGGATTAGGCCAAGTGACTTTTTAATTGCATAAGGGTTGATTTCACATATGCAAGATCAGTGGAAAGTTGGCACACTTATACAGGGCAGAGTTGTTAATGACTGAAAGTCTCCTTGAGCAAGGAGTAAGGTGTATTGGTTGACATCTAAGGCTTCAAGAACAGGGTGATTTTATGCACTTTCTCACAGAAAACTCTTTCTAGCAGACTGCCCCTCCTGTTCACTGTATTATTTCCTACTGTGAATTTGTTGACAGAGATTTTCCAAAGATGAACAGGACACTTTCTAAAGGGCAAGTTTTTGATGGGAATTTAATATTGGAGACAGAGATATAAATGTGGTGGTTGATCTCTTAAATTCACAAGTAAAGGGTGTTTTTCCTAAAACATTGTGCACTGATATTTCACCTAACCTAAGTCTCCTTTTTCTTTCACTATATGGTCTCTTCTATAGAAATCTGTTGACAGAGATATTCTAAGGGTGAGTAGGGCCACTTTCTGAAGAGCAGGGTTTTAATATTTGAGTTTTATCTTAGAGACACAAATACAAGTGTTGATTGGCCTCTAACAAACTCACAAGAAGAATGATTTCTTAAACACTGTATACAGGAAATCCACATAGCAGATTGTCTCATCTTTACATATGGTACCCTATTGAGAATTTTGCCTGGCTGAGGTACATCCAAAGGTGAAGGGCTGGTTTTAAGGAGAGCAGAGGTTGTCTATTCAAAGAAACATTGTTGCAATCTATACTAACCACATTGTTTATCTGTCCAAACAGCATATTGCCACAGTTTCAATCCAGAAGGGCATTTTACATACAGTGAAGGCAGTTTGCCTCTTCCAAAGCTTGTTCAGGTCAGAATGCCTCCAAGGCAAGACCACAGGAGCGGTCCACATAAGAGATA
>JAXQQM020082125.1:0-184534 GCA_034641835.2 Pinus albicaulis
GTTTTTAGGAGGGTTTTCTGGATGACATATTGACATAAGGAAATCAGTCTCTAGAAAACTCATTTGTGTAGATATAGTCATCACTAACATGTAAAAAAATGCGATGGCTAACACCATCATATCAGAGATTGTGTGCAGCGGAGAATCATGTTACTTTCATATGTTCCCACGGAGGATTAGGATGTTGACATCTTGACGAAGGCGCTCACCAGGAGCAAATTCGAATTCCACAGAGGCAGGATAGGGGTTGCAGATAATCCATATCTTGTTGAGAGGGAGTGTTGAAAATGCAATAAGATGATGGAGCTTAGTGAAATGAAGTCGCCTTCACTAAGTGGGCCCGCAGGCTATTTTTGGCGCAAAGTCTATTTTTATACTATGTCTATTTTTAGACATATGGATCATGGTCTATGAGTTGCAAGATGCTATTTGTGGATGATTGGTCGAGTTGGTAAAAATAGATGGACCTCTATTTTTAGACATTGGGTGGTTTCTATTTTTAGACTGCCGGGCTAAAAATAGAACAGTGAAATATTATTAACCCTTAATAATATTTAGACTATAAACATTATCTTTTCCTCTTGGAGCACTTCAGTCTGATGCTTGGATGTGGCACATGCAGCTGACAGAAGGAAATACGTTTTTCCTAAGGGTTAGTTGAGCTATTGCATGATTGACTTCAGTTAGAACTCAAGTGGTAGAGTTTGGTGGAGTTGATGAGACAGTTGGTGGAGTTGTGTTCGGTTTAACTTAGTTGAACTAGTTGTATTTAGTCTAACTGACAAATACACTAGTGATGAGTGGTGTGAATTAATTATTAATTAATTCACTAATTATTAACTCATAAATCAACTAAAGAACACATCAGTTAACTGCAATGCATGGACAGTTCAGTGGAGACCAGTGTTAGAGGTGGGTGAAAGGGTGAGTCTACTATCAGTTGTGACTATTGGCTGTGCATGAGATTTTCACACACATTGATAGAGATTTCCAATGAGGATTTCGCAGTTGGAGCTAGTGGGATTCGAACTTGGATCTCATCATTAATCAACTTGGATTGCGCAGTAGAGGCAGGCAGACTTGTGGAGGAGATTTGAACCTGTGACTAGTTCACTTTCCATACTAGTTTTGTGTGTAGCATTGAGATAGTGCTGAGAGCTGTGAGAGCTTTGTGCTATGTATTGTTACATGTTCTCTATCATTATAATATACATATAGTTGGGGGTTTTCAGCTATTGCTTTCCCCATTACATCCTGTGTTGATATGTGTGCTTGATTATGTTTTAATGAGCGCATGTGACTGCTTTCTATTTCCGCATATTGATGATAAATTGTAGAAGAGGTTATGTATTATGCATGAAGCTTTAATATTGTGTAATCAGGATAATCTCAGTGAATAATTCAGCAAATTATTCAAATTTCTACAAATACTCAAGACTTTGCCCATGACTTCATGAAACTTCCAAAAATGGTAAATAAAAATGAAATAAGGCTACTAATGCAACACTTTAACAAGTACTTGACTTTCCCCTACCAGCCATGACAGACATTTCGTCAAATGCATCATAAATATGTAATGTACAGGTCATATAAACAGATCTAAACATAGGGGTCTCGTACTTATTTGAGAATCTTCAAGAAGGTATAATTCCCTCTATTAATAGATGCAATAACATTTTTTAGTCCATGCATTCATAAACCATTCATATATTCATCAAACATGTCAAGAGCCATAGACAATGTACATCATATAACCAACATATAAACGAACAGATAACCAACATATAAACCATGGTCACTCAACCATAATATCACAATCATAATCAATACATATGCTCATAGATCACAAAAGAAAATATAGCTTATTAATATATGAAAATGCCAACCAAGTCAGAGATTTCCACGTACCACCCGACCATAGATTGGAATGAACCAAATCTTTCTTTCAACCAATCACCCTCGTGTCATATTCCAAGCATGAATGTGGGACTCGCAACATAACTGGCCAGGGCTTCCTCAAGCTTTACCGTATATCCCACCAATACCAGTCAAGGATTATTAGGCCCGAAACCCTCATCTATACAACGAGGCTTTTCCGCAATCCCGACAAGGGATTCCAGGCTCAAACAAGAAACACAGGCTTTATCGCAATCCCACCATATATCGGTCCAAGGATTACTAGGCCTATACAAGCATGGATGCCTCTCCAGCTAAACCGTGAGGAATTTTTCCACCTCCACCCTCTAAGCTTTACCATATATCTCGTCATTTACTGATTGAGGATTCCTAGGCTCAACGAGGGTACACACAACCAGGATTTACCACAATCCCACCTTTACCGGTCTAGGGATTCCTAGGCCTTGTGATATTTTATGAGACCACCCCATTCGATTTCGAAACCACTTGGAAATCAAGATTAACCAAGTAAGAGAAACCCCATGACACCATGGCTATCTAGAAATTACAAGGCAAGGCTAAAAACCATTGTCACGCCTCGCAAAACACATGCCAGGTGACAACAAGAGGACCAAATACACACATGCATATACCATGCATGCCAAAACTAGAAATGAAATCATACATGCAACTCGATGCCTGTAAGTAATCCCATTGTAGTTGTGTGATCCCACTCTTCATTGCTTCATATTTGCTTCCCTTTTATTTCTTGTCCTTCCTTTGCCTTCCTTCCTCCAATGTTAGAATGCTCCAAGAAAACTCTAAGTGTGCAAGCGTATGAGAGAGAGAATAAAGTAGAGAGCTCCAAGCTAAAACTAACAAAAGCTAACAATAACAAAAGCCATGATTTGATCCTCATAAGCCTTTTTACCATTGAGTCCTCTAGTTTCTTCATTTTCCTTCAATTTCCTTCTCATGCAAATATGTGACCTTGCAGCTTCCTTTTCTCCCAGTTTCCATTATTTTCATAAATAAAATGTCAATTAATGTATCTTTTCCTTTTCAAATGTCTTAGCCATTATCTTTGTTAATTTCCTTTAGTCGTAATAAACCAAATGAACATCAGCTAGGATGTTTTTCGCAACATTCATCTTGGAATACACGTCCCATGACATTGGTCTTATTTTGCCTTTATTAACTTTACTACATGGATTTTTAACCCGACATTGTCACAGACCCCTCCTCCTTAGGGAACACCGTCCTCAGTATTCCAGGACACCTATGACTATCAAACTGCTGAAAACAAAACATATTGCCTATCGATCTTTATAACACAACTCGTTGTAGTATTTACAATGACCATTGTTGAAAACATGACAATCATATTGTTTATTGGAGCTTTATAATGCAGCTCATTGCAGTATTTACAATAATAACCATACATAAATATGTACATAAACCAAAAATACATTGCCTCAATCAGAAAACAATGAAGGATGCATAGCCCACATCAGCAACAATGGAATCTGGAGGCTCACACCTCCACCCTCAAAGTAATACCAGGATTCACCTCCTTCCCAGGAAGTCCATAATCCACTGCCAAAACCAAAGTCTGTGTCCAATGTCCAATGCTACAATCTTGTGCCACTCATCCTCTCTGTGAATAGTTACTAGCTCATTATTCCAGGGCACACTCCCAATGTGCTTATGATTCCATTGTGCAATGTTAATGACCAAAACAAGTCCATCCTCGACCTTCCCTTCTCTGCTACACAGTCCCTCGGGAAATCTGGTCACCCCCTTCAATGTAGTCACACACCTTCCAAGTTTCGCAAGCATCCCCTTCTCTACTACACAGTCCCTTGGGAGACCCCTCCCTTGGCAAGGGTTTCTCACATTGTAAAGTCCAAAAACCAAGGCATATCCCTACCTCAAAACCATCATATCGATCATAGCATGCTCATTTAAATCAATGGACATTATTGGGTACCGGTGTCGCACAATGGCCCTGCTCTTGAAGTGCTTTACCAACATACTACTGCATGTTCCAATTCTTTTACTAGCATTGCTAATACTTGTATTCAGTTTCAACCACCCAGTCCGGACATGTACATGCTTTATTGTACCAAGCACATAATTCCCTTTAGATTCAAAACGAATTGAAATAAATCCAAATCATACCTCATTGGTGGCCCATCAATGAGGTACACTTGCACTTATGTTCACTTACTATCACAACAAGCCAAACCAACTCTTGAACAAATTGTTATCACTTAGAAATTTACTTTGGGTTGTGTCTAAGTATTTCCCAAGGTAACCATTTCACACCAATCTTTAGGCTGAAAGCTAGCCCTTTCAACCAGAGGGGGATCCCTCAGTAAGTCTGCTACCTAAGATCACTACAATAACAGCTTGGATTTAAACATAGTGGCCATATATGTAAATGAACAGAGTTTGATTTAAGAAGGCTGGTTGGACAAACTTTAAAAATAAATCATTGGGCAATGGAGTCAAAACTTGAATCTCAATGGCTTATAGCTAATAACTAGCTAGATTTTTTCTAAAATTTTGAGGCAAGGTAAGCATATGTTTAGCTAATAAAGATAATGAAATGACAGTTTGAAATAAATGAAAGCCCACTGCATACGAGGCATTTATCGAGGATGAATCTCTTAACACAGTTTTAGAAGAAAGTACAAAAGGGAAACCACTAGAATAGAGTATCAAGAAGAGATGAATTATGTACAAGTAATTTGCAGATACATAACAGGTATAATCATAATGAAAGAAGAATCTATCATGGATGAATTCCTTCACTAAACTACAGAGTATACCAACAGAAAAACACAATCATGAATGTTGAAGGCAGGAACACATACTAAACAATAATGTCGTAAGAATCTCAGGTCCATAAAAGAAAAGTTTCTATATTAACTTCAAAGAGATAAGCAAATCTCAATATACAGTATCAAAGGCCTCCTTTCAAAAAGCCCCCCCCCTTTTTACAAGTATTTTCATACAAAATATATAGACAAATATCCTCTAAAATTGCTCCTATATTCTTAGATACAAATCTAAACCACATACTAAAAATAGAAAACAAGTTTCCAGAAATGTGAAAAAAACTGCGAGGTATCTTGAATTGCTGGAGGTTATTGAAGTTTATCCTCGGAATTTGGAATGGTGGAGCTAATGTGGTGCTTGATTTGGATACTCTGCCATATGTTACCAAGTTTCATGGATTCTCTCTAACTGACCATTAGATGTCTAGAGGTTTCTTTTGGATGAATGATCTTCTTAAGTTGTCTCTGATTGAAATACCTTCCTCATGCTTTCGAAGACTCATCCTTTGCCCTTTGAGTTGGCTAGGTTCTAGAACCTTTTTCCATATCATCCCCTACCCTGTCATTTTTCCACTCATCAGTGTTGATTCACCTTTGGTGCCAATTCCCCTGCTACTAAAAATTGTTGTTGAACTACCTGAGAGACTGTCATTGCAATTTAAATCATATGTGGTTCGGAAAGGAGAGTGGTAAAATGGTTTCATTTGGCCGATTTCAAAGGGGGGGGGGTGCGAAACGATGAGGAGCTGACATGTCAACGTGGGACCAGCAGGGAGGAAACCACTTTTCGGACCCCCCCCCCCCGCTAGTAAAGGTCAGATGGATAGGGAGGTGCAAAAAAGGTTATGGGTTGTCGATTTGGTGGTCTGATTGATCAGGCAGTTGGATGGAGAGTGGAGCTTAACTACATGCGACAAATGCCTTTTTCGTTTTGTAAATTTTATTACACATGCGGAAGACTTTGGTTAAAATTCATATGTCGTTGGTTACATCGTATTTCGATGTGAGTAATGCGCTCGTCCCCCTTGTGAATTCTAACTTGGTGCTCGGTCTTGGTCTTATGGTTGGCCCTCAAAGATTAGCCCTTGGGCTATTGTTTTGTTAAAATGTATAACCGTGGTGTTTAAAATTAGCCCTGAGGGTTCATTGCTAGTGTGAAAAATAGCCTCTTGAGGGCTTATTTTTTACAAAATTTATAATGAACTGTCAACCCTCGATTTAGTGTTGTTCGTGTTGGCGTAGCCTTCAGGTTTTTTATGATTTTGAGATTTTCCTTTGAGATTAGCCCTTAACTTGGAGATTAGCCCCAAGGGCTAATAATTTATTATAAAAATTGATGAAAGGGCAAAGCGCCAAAAACAGTTCAAATTGGCAAATTTAGCCAAAACTTGGCAAAATGAAACCAATTTCCAAAACTTAACCATATCACAATAATATCATATAGAAGCCAAATTGATGACAATTTTACCATGTGATAACACAAATCATCATGTATAAACATATCACATCTAGTTAGCTCAAAACACAACCATCACACATCAAAATCATGAATTGCATGTAATCATCATAACCCATAATCATATATCACACGTAACCATCATAAATCAGAATCATAGATCTCATGCATAATAAAACTGAAATAAAATATTGATACTTATCCTTGAATCGGTCCTTTGCTTCTACCTTTGTCCTTTTTCCTTTCCATACACACATCGGATTGGTTTCCACACCTAGAAAGCACCTAGTGCCTTCTCTCCTCTTCAATCACATACATATACACATAGTATACATCACAACACATACACTTACACTCAATGTGCAACACAACACAATACATACACCTATACTCGACATACAGCACAATACATATACGTACACATAGTACAATACAACAAATACACATGTCACGATATATTGGCTACACAATCCTCGTAACACAATTACACAGTACCACACGTGCACAACATAATGTGTATAACATGTACACAATACCACATGTACATAGTGCCACCTACACAACACGTACACAACACCACCTACACAGCATATACACAACACCACATGCACGAATTAAAAATTAGCTTCTTTGAGGGGGAAACCTCGTTTACGTTACATAAATGAACAATTATTCGATGTTATAAATTACTAGACCTCCTTGCTATATATAGGAATCTAAGGGGTCACAATATAATTATGGCCTACATAACAATAATAATGTGTAAGGACACAACAATAACAATAATCGGCTTCTATGGGGCATAACAATAACAATATGGGGGCTATATTGGCACAACAATAACAATAGGGGGCTAAACTAACAATAAAAATAAAGGGGCTACACTAGTATTATAGGGACCTAACATGCCCCTCTCCTTCAAAAAAGTGTTGTCCTCAATGCTTGAGTAGTTTTGGATGGTTTTGTATAAAATTTTCATCCTCCCACATGGAATCTTCAGCAAGTAAGTTCTTCTACTTAATTAGATACTCTAAAATTGATCGACTTCGTAGTTGTCGAGTTCTTGTTTCCGTGACTGCTTCAGGCTCCAATATGATTTTTCCTTCTTCGTCAAGTTCTAACAATATTGTTTGAACTGGGAGCTTGTTACCGATTGTTGAAATGACACACCAAGGGGGCTTCTGATTTAATTTTCCCTTAATTAAATTGTAATTTCATCTCATAACAACTTGTATTAGTTAACTAAGTAAAAAATAATGAGCTAGCTTATGAAATTCGAGTTGAGGGTCAAAGATGAGGCATGTAGAGTGATTTCATGCTTTAAGGGGGTCCAATTACAGTTATGCATGAGTTGTAATTAGTTAACTCAATTAATTGAGTTAAAATCAGTTTAATTAGTTCTATCTGAGTGATAAGTTAGAGATAGGTCCAGTGAATTAAATCTGATTTGATTCACAATGAGTGATCAATCAGTTAACTGATAACTCGCTATAAACAATTGTTGCATGTCAATTATAAGGAAGACACAATTAAGATTGAGGTTAAAGGGATGATAATTATCAGTTGTATAATTAGAAAATTGTACAAGTCAGTTATAGAGTCAGATGGATGCCTAGGAAGGTTTGCGTAATCAAACCAAGGAATTTTCCTATTTAATTAGGTGACAATTCCTCATGGAATGCATGAGAAAGGACGGTTGAGAATTGGCTAAGTATTTGTCTAATTTTTCTTAGATCAGTGTGATACAATTGGCAGAGTGCAGGAGTTTCTCTTGAGAGAGAAAGCATTGTATTGTTTCATGATCCGTGACTTTATACAATATACATATAGCGTGGTTTTAGGCAGTGTGCTTTCCCTAGATACACCTTGTGTTTTGCAATTAATTTATTTCTTTCTCTTGCTTATATGTGATTGTGAGATCGTGTTTTGTTTCCGCAAATTTGTAGAAGGATTCAATATCTTGTTTTAGTACATAATAAGATTAGATTAAATCCCATTGGTATAATTTCTACACCGATAAATTTATTTAAGCATGAAACATGGAAAACTGGGTGTACTCGAGAAGATGTAGGAAGCTCCAATTTGTATGCCATAGTAACAATCTTTTGCAACACCTTGTAAGGACCATAATACTTGGGTGATAATTTATTATCCTTCTTAGCTTGCTTGAGGGGAATTTGTTTGTATGGTTGTAGCCGTAGAAATATCTAGTTGCCTACATCAAAAATTCTTTCACTGCGATGTTGATCGACTTGTTGTTTCATTCGATTATGTGACAGAGTGAGGTTATCCTTTAAGAGTTGCAAAACTTATTGTTGATACTTGAAGTGATCTTCCACTGCTTGAACCTTAGAATTTCCCCTTAAAGAAGATGTGATGGATGGTGGATGATATCCATAAAGTGCCATATATGGGGTCATTTTTGTGCAGTATGAAGGAAGTGTTATACCACCATTCAGACAAAGTTAACCACTTCACCCATTGTGTTTGTTTATCATATTCAAAGCAACGAAGATATCCTTCCAAACATTTTTTCACTATCTCATTTTTCCCATAAGATTGAGGATGATAAGACGAGCTAC
Source organism: Pinus albicaulis (assembly GCA_034641835.2). Taxonomy (NCBI): domain Eukaryota; kingdom Viridiplantae; phylum Streptophyta; class Pinopsida; order Pinales; family Pinaceae; genus Pinus; species Pinus albicaulis. The sequence goes on from JAXQQM020082125.1 coordinate 8,778, forward strand.
GAGCTCATTGAGTGTAACAACCCTCATTTAAAATTTCATGTAATAAAAGTTAATAAAGGAAAAATAATACCACGGTCAAGGGACACTTATTCCAAGTTGAATGATGGGAAAATAATCCTAGTGGGCATCACTTCTTGTGTTTATGGCTGACGGGAAATTGGCAAAGGCTCGACAAGGAAAAAAGGCATTTTTGGCATTTAGTTTATGAAAATAAGGAAAATTAGGAGAAAGGGAAGGTGAAAGGTCACAAGTTGCATGTGAGGAGGAAAAAGAAGAAAATAGAGGCTTCATTAATAAAAAGACCTCGGAGCATTAGTTGGTAGCTTTTTGTCAGTTCAATATTGGAATTGGTTTCATAAAGGAAAAAAAAAACACCAAGAGGAGAAGGAAAGCAAGAAAGCAAAGGAAGGACAAGGAAAGTAAAGGAAAGCGAATATCAAGCAAGGAAAAGGGATCAAGTAGCTTCAACAATAATACTTACAAGTAACAGGTTGTGTGTATGATTTCCTAGCTGGTTTTGACATGCATGGTACATGCATGTTAGTATTTGGTTCTTATGTTGTCATTGGCATGGATTTTGTCGGGTTTCGACAATGGATTTTAGCCTTGCCTTTCCATTTTTGAATAACCATGGTGTGATGGGATTATTTCTCAATTTGAACTTTAGATTGCCATAAGATTTTGGATCTGGGTGAGGTGGTCTCAAGAAAATCCCAAGGGTTGGGGGTCGAGATGGTTTTCTCCGTGAAGCCCTCAACAGGTGGTTGGAGACAATAAAATTCCTCAAGGGATGGTGAAGGAATTTTGAGGCATCCAAGCTTGATTTGGTTTTGTGATCTCAACACCGGTTTAGGTGAGATCGCAGTATGGTGAGGGTGAAGGTGGTTTAATCTTTGGATTCCCTTGAATGTTTTTAGATTGGTTTATCCCATGACATCCCAAATTCATGCTTGGAATATGGCATGGAGGTGATTGGCTGAAAGAAAGATTTGGTTCATCCCAATATATGGTCGGGTGGTACGTGGAAGTCTTGGACCTGGTTGGCTTTTTCCTATGTTTAATAAGATATAAGTTTCTCTTAATTTTGATGACTAAACATACTTGTTATTATGTGGCTTTAATGGTTTTTCTATCATTGTTATTTATCTGGTTATATGTTGGTTATATGACATATATTAGTCATAGCTCTCTTCATGTTTTATTTAACTAAATGAATAATGAATACAAGACCTAAGGTGTGTTATGCCAACTATTATGAGAAGGCATTGACCCTTCTTGTTAAACCTCAAATTAGTTTTTAGATGCTTATGTTAAGATATGCATTCATGACCTGTAGGTTGCATGTTTACCAAGTGTTTGACGGAATGTCAGTCCTGTTTGGGAGAGTTCAGGTCAAGTCCCGGTTCAAATTTTGGCTTATAAGCCTTTCTTCTATGTCATTCATCATTTTTGGAAGTTTCACTGAGTTATGGGCAGAGGCCTGAGTCCTAGCCCCGAAAAAGTGGCTCAGAATTCAGGGTCGCTGGCATAGAACTGACTAAAAAAGTCCACAGTCGCTGGCAGGCGGGCCTATGGGAATGACTAGATAGTCGCTTGCATGCCTTGGCAAGGGATCGCTCGAGGCTCCAGTTTAGTGAAAAGGAGAGTTATCTTAGGGGTTGGACACCTGGAGGGATTGGGTTGCTCCTGGAATTCCTGTAGTGCCCGAGGGAAGTTAGTAAGGCCTTAAGTTTTTGACTCCATTTCCTTAAGGTCGTGTAGGAGGTTGAGTCTTATCATAATGACCCTAAGCTCATGTTTACCCCAGGTAAACAGATGGAGGCGGGTAAATGTGGGAGGAAGCATTACAGGGTGGTAGAAGAGTGGGTTGTGCTCTCTTTGGATAAATTTTGATGTGTCAAGGTTATGGTTATCGTGCATGGGGTCATGGTATACAGTTTTTATGGTCATGCATGATGGCGTACATTGTTATGTTATTATATGGATATGCTTATGATTATACATGTACATGATAATGTGGACTAATTTTTCAGATGAGATAAGCCTCCCTTGAACATCAATGAGGTATGGATTTGATTTTGGTATCTATTTGGTTTATCTCATATGATATAAATGCATGAAGAAGAGAATCAAAGATGACTAGCAATATGGTAGACTACAGTTCCTGTGACTCTCCCTACGGATCAGTTGGGCAACAAGGAGAAAAGTATTCTCCTGGTATAGCAGATGCATTGAGGAGTTTGAGGGCAGAGGTCATAAGTTGCAAAGAAGACAATGATAAGTTGGTTGAGGCTCAGGAAATAATTGTAAGGGCTCAGAAGAAGCAAGTAGAGGTTAATGCAACGATTCTTAAGAGCTTGTCAGAGTTGCAAAATAGGGACATATGAGGATCAATAAAGAGAAAGAAGAGAAAAAGAATGGAGCCTATGGTAGCAAATCTCAGTCGAGATACAAGTTAGATAGAGGGGACACATTTAGAGGTGGAAAATCATTGAATACACCTGACAGGAGGACTGGTATGTATGGGCATCGTTCTAGTTCCTCATCCAAGAGACATCATCACAGTCATAATCCTTATAGGAGGAAAGAATATTTTCTTGAGGAGTTCAAGAAAGTGAAGCCTCCTACATTTGATGGAGAGTTGAAGAATTCAGAAGATGGGAAGGCAAGGTTTCTTGGGATGAAGAAATTCTTCAAATTGCATAGCTACTCAGAAAACATGAAAGCCAAGATAACCACCTTTAGTCTCAAAGGGAAAGCAAATATCTAGTGGGAAGATGTAAATAATGTTAAGGGCATTAGAGAAGAAGATTTGGTTTGGGATGAGTTTAAAAGACTCTTCAAGAAGAAGTACTTGTAGGATATGTACTATGATGATAAAGCTAAGGAGTTTTATGAGTTGCACATGGGTTCAATGACAGATGATGAGTATACTAGCAGATTCTTGGAGTTGTTGAGGTATGTGCCTTGTCTCAGGGATGAGAATGCTAAGATTCAAAGGTTCATCAATGGATTTCTAGCGACATATAGAGATCGGATTAAGTTTGATGAGCCTAGATCATTGGAAGAAGCCATCCGGAAGTTGAAGCATTCTAATGAGTAGTCAAAGCACAAAGTTGAGCCTAATCGTGATTTGAAAGGAAATGAAAAAGTTAAAGGGAAATGGCCAACGAAGCGGGGAAGACCTCGAGATGCAAGAGAGAAAGATCCTTACAAAAATTTCAATGAAGTTGAGAAGGGACATGGGTCACAACCTAGAGAGCAGTAGACTAGAGGTGATGGTAGTGGACCGTTGCAGTGTTGGATATATGGCAAAGATCACCGCAAGAAGGATTGCCGATTGTACCAGGGACGTAGCCCTAAGATCTATAGTGATTAGGAGACACAAACAGTTGGGGATGTTGGTCATAACATTCCTCGAATTTATGCAACTATGGACAACAAGTAGGCAAATCATCAAGCATCCATTATTGAGATAGAATGTTGAGATTCAACAAGATGATGAGCTTAGTGAAAAGAGTTGCCTTCACTAAGTGGGCCCGCAGGCTATTTTTGGCGCAGTCTATTTTTAGACTTGTCGATCATATTCTATGAGTTGCAGGATGCTATTTGTGGATGGTTGGTCAAGTTGGAAAACATGGACTTTACTTAATATATTAATAGGCCCATTTCCGTGATTGCCACCAAATGACATTTAACATTATTGGCTCTAACAATATTTGGACTCTAAACATTATCTTATTCTGTTGGAGCACTTTAGTTAAGTGCACATATGTGGCACATTAGCTGACAGAAGAAATTACGCTAATCTTGAGGGTTTACTGGAGCTATTGCATGGAGGACTTCAATTAGAACTCATGTGACAGAGTTTGGTGGAGTTGTATAAGTACTTTGTGGAGATGTGTTCAGTTTAACTCATTTAGACATAGTTGAGCTAGTTGTATCTAGTCTAACTGATTGATACACTAGTAAGAGTGGTGTGAATTAATTATTAATTAATCACTAATTATAAACTCATTAATCAACTCAAGAATACATGTTTAACTAAGTAACAAGAAGCAGGAGAAGCTTGGTGAGGATTCAAGGGGAGATAGGGTGAAAGACAAGTGTGATCATCGCTTGTGACTATAAGTGATGCATTGATTGCATCCAACACTCCAATGGAGATGCCAATGAGGATTGGCAGCCTAACTCGAGTAATTCAAACTCATTTAGAGCCATTCTTCAGCAGGGATTGCGCAGTAGAGGCAGGCTAGCAAGTGGCAAAGATCGGTGCATGGATTTGCAAGATCGGGCCTGATTAGTGTGTAACGATTGTATTGTACTGAGAGCTTGATATGATCATCTTTGTATGAGGATTGTTACATGATATCTATGACATATATTATATACAGATAGTTGGGGTTTTCAACTTTAGGCTTTCTCGTTAAAAACTGTGTTAATGTGTGTGAATTTTTATTGTTACATGTGTGCATTGTAATCTTAATTTTATTTCCGCAAATAATCAACGGTGGAATAGATTTTGTATTTTGCATGAAGTTAAAATAGTGTGAGATCAGGAGAATCTTGGACATATAACACATAAGTTATATAATTTCTACATGGTATCAGAGTAGTTGATCATTGGAGCAGATTGCAATTATTGAAGCGCTTGAGTTTTGTGCTGGTGGAATTCGAATTTGCTGCAGTGTTTTCTTGGTGTCAAAGTTTGAGCATTCATTGAAATTTCTTTCAACGGATTGCGATTGGAGTATGCCCTTGATGGTAGCTCGAATTATATTTCATGGAAGGATAGGATGGAGGCGGTGCTGGATGATAATGGGTTGAAGGAGTTCGTAGATGCTGATATTTCGAAACCTGCTTCTAGCGATGTAGCCGCACTTGACGCATGGCAAAAGAAGGTAGTAAAGTGTCGAAGAATTCTATTGGAAGGTGTGAAGGACCACATTGTGTCCAGCCTTGACAGTAAAGCTACTCCATTATTAATGTGGAAATCTTTGACAGACTTGTTCCAAAGCAGAAGCGACCAGAGGAAGTTGGCGCTTAAAGACAAGCTCAGAAAAATAAAAATGGAGAAAGGCGACAGTATACCAAAATACCTCATGAAGTTTGTCCACTGCAATGATGAGCTGGGAAGTGTGGGGGTTACTGTTGATGAAGAAGACTTGGTGAGCTTGGCTCTCCTTGGGCTTCTGAAGAGTTGGCATAGCTACGAAGACTCTGTCAATGGACGGGAGAAACTACTAGGATGGGAGTGACTTTGGTCAGATCTTGTGCAGGAGGAGATAAGGCGGGGTACCAGGGATGGATCTTCATTGAAGAATGAAGATGAAGAAAATTGTGCTTTGGCTGCCAAAGCTCAGAAAGGAAAAGGGAAGAAATATTCCAAATATGAAGCTAAGGCAAGAAGCAGGACTTGTCCAAGGTGAAGTGCTTTCACTGTCACCAGCACGGGCATTTCGCCACTAATTGTCCACAGAAGAAGAAGAATAAGCAGGCTGTTGGATCTACAGCTGGAGAGGCCTTAGCCTCGCAGTTTGAGATGGATTTTTCTTTGATCGCATGCTTGGTTTCAAGTGTGATGGGATCGATGTGGTTTATTGACAGTGGTGCATCTTTCCATATGACCAAAGACAAAGATTTGTTTAGTGATATGGAGGAAAAGGATCTTGGAGTGCACATCGAGATGGGCGATGATGGTAGATATAGTGCGACTGGTATCAGGACCATTTCCTTTGAGAGGGAGTCTGGAAAACCTTTCATCTTGAAGGATGTCATGCATGTTCTAGGATTGAAGAAGAATCTGATCTCTGTGGCGATGTTGGAAGACAAGGGTTATGATGTTGTTTTTAGCGAGGGAAAAGCTTTCCTACGCTATAAAACAACTGGTCAAACCAGGAGGATAGGGAATCGAGTTAAGAATCTTTATCAATTGTAAGGAGATGGTTGCGCAGCAATGGCAGGCAAAGCAGAAGGAGTGGTGAGCCGGGATGAGGGCGAATTGTGGCATAGGAGATTAGGCCATCTTCATCATGGCGCTTTGAAAATTTTGCAATAGATTTCTACTGGGCTTCCCAAGGGTACACTTGCGCAGTCAGATCAATGCAAGGGATGTACTTTGGGAAAATTTGTGAAGACCACTTTTCATGAGAAGGATAGTTGCGCCACGACAATCCTTGAGATAATTCACACAGATGTGTGTGGACCTTTCTCGGTTGCTTCAACAACAAAGCACAGGCATTATGTGATATTTGTTGATGACTTTTCTCGTAAGTTTTGGATCTTCTTCATGCAGAAGAAGAGTGAGACATACTAAAGTTCTGTGAGTTCAAGGTGCTGGTTGAGAAAGAGTCGGGGAAGCAGGCGAAAGCTCTAAGGAGCGATAGTGGTGGTGAATACATCTCTGGCGAATTCAAAGACTTCTGCAGCAAAGAAGGAATTCGAAGAGAACTCATAGCGCCTCATAACCCACAACATAATGGGGTTGCAGAGAGGAAGAACAAAACGATCATGGGTGTTGCACGGGCAATGTTGCATGATCAGGGCCTTCCCATACACTTGTGGGCTGAGGCATGCAACACTGCGGTTTATGTGCAAAACTGTTGTCCTCATAGAGTACTTGGCATGAGTACACCCGAAGAGGCGTTTTCTGGTAAGAAGCCTGATATTTCTCATTTGAAGAGTTTTGGCTCACCTGTTTACATTCATGTGACGAAGGATGCCAGGAAGAAGCTGGAGTCGACCACAGAGGTTGGGATATTTGTGGGGTACACATAAACACCCCACAATTATCGTGTGTATTTGCCAAACAGTTGGATGATTGTTGTACGACGGGATATCAAATTTCATGAGGAGAAAGCCATGAAGTTGTCGCTTGGGAGGGAGCTACACTTGCATGCAGAGGAGGAGATACTTGTTCCTAAAGATGAGCCTCAAGATGTGGATCAGCCATAAGAGGAGGTTCATGGAGTGGAAGAAACCACTCATGAAACACAAAACATCAGAGGGCGGAAGCGCACTACAGAAGCTGAGCGACTAAATCTTGATGTAGCGCAGAATGTAGGAGCTCCTACATCACAGCGTAGACAGAGACAGTCACCTGAACGATTTACTAAATACATGGCTCTGATGAGCAAGTGTATCGTGATGGAGCCATCCTCTTTTGAGGAAGCTGTGGAGGATCCCACATGGGTAGATGCCATCGTGGAAGAGTATGATTCGATTGTCAGAAACAGTGCATGGGAGATTGTCCCAAGGCCAGAAGGGAAATCAGTGGTAGTTTCGAGATGGATCTACAAAGTGAAGCAAGCTGCTGACGGGAGCATCGAGAAGTATAAGGCAAGATTTGTTGCCCAGGGCTTCTCACAGATCGAGGGGATCAACTATGAAGAAACCTTTGCACCTGTCGCAAGGTATTCTTCCATACGGACCATCCTTGCTCTCTCAGCGCAAATGGGTCAGCACATTCTTCAGATGGATGTGAAGACTACATTCCTCAACGGAGTCATTAAGGAGGAGGTGTACATTGAGTAGCCTGAAGGATTCGAAATCTTCAGCAGCGAGTCGCATGTGTGCAGGCTCAAAAGAGCGTTGTATGGGCTGAAACAAGCACCTCGTGCTTGGTACACATGGATAGACAGTTATTTCACCGGACTTGGTTTTGCCAAGAGTGAGGCGGATCCAAACCTATACCAGATTGTGGTGGAGGGTAAGCTTTTGATCATTGTGCTTTATGTAGATGATTTAATACTAACGGGTGATGAAATGTTGATACACTCATGCAAGGCAGATCTTGCAAAGGAGTTCGAGATGAAGGACTTGGGCCTCCTTCATTATTTCCTGGGATTGGAAATTTGGCAGCAGAAAGGTGAATTGTTTGTGTCTCAAGGCAAGTACACCCGGGAGATACTGGAGAAGTTTCAGATGCAAGGCTGCAAGCCTATCGACACTCCTCTTCCTGGTGGTTGGAGGAAGGAGGATGCTACATCGGCAAAGGTAGTGGATGCTATTGTATATTGACAGTTGGTTGGTTCGCTCATGTATTTGGTCAATACACGACCGGACATATGCTATGCTATGAAATAGCTTTCACAAGCGATGGTGAAGCCTACCAAGCTCTTTTGGAAGGCATGCAAGCATGTCCTGAGGTGTCTCAGGGGCACGACTATGTATGGTTGTAGTACAGACATGCGGATAGGAGTGGGCGGATGGCCATGGGTCACAGTTGGGCGAGGAAGCCCGGTGGACGAAGAGCACATCTGGATGAATTTTCAGTATCGAGTCTACAACAGTTTCTTGATACAGCAGGAAACAGAGATCCGTGGCACTCAGTTCAGCGGAGGCCGAGTACATGGCAACAAGTTTGGTTGCATGCGAGGCTATATGGATGAGGAAGATCCCGGTCGGGTTGTTTGGTTCACACTTAGATCTTACTGTGATATATTGTGATAATCAGAGTTGCATTAAACTCTTGGTTAATCCAATATTTTATGATAGATCTAAACATATTGACATCCGGTACCATCATATCGGAGATTGTGTGCAACAGAAGATTGTGTGCGGCGAAAGATCATATTGCTTTCTTACATTCCTACGAGAGGATCGGGATCGAGAGATTCGACGAAGGCGCTCTCACACGGGGGAGCAAATTTGAATACCATAGAGACGAGGATCGGGGTGGCCGAGATAGCCCTATCTTGTTGAGAGGGAGTGTTGAGATTCAACAAGATGATGAGCTTAGTGAAAAGAGTCGCCTTCACTAAGTGGGCCCGCGGGCTATTTTTGGCACAAAGTCTATTTTTAGACTATGTCTATTTTTAGACATGTCGATCATATTCTATGAGTTGCAGGATGCTATTTGTGGATGGTTGGTCAAGTTGGAAAAATAGATGGATTTCTATTTTTAGACATATTGGGCGGAATCTGTTTTTAGATTGCCAGTCTAAAAATAGATATGTCAAATATTATTAGCTCTTAATAATATTTGGACTCTAAACATTATCTTATTCTCTTGGAGCACTTCAGTTAAGTGCACAGATGTGGCACAGCAGCTGACAGAAGGAATTACGCTATTCCTAAGGGTTTACTGGAGCAATTGCGTGGAGGACTTCAGTTAGAACTCATGTGACAGAGATTGGTGGAGTTAGAGCAGTAGTTGGTGGAGTTGTATTTAGTTTAACTCAGTTATACTCAGTTGAGCTAGTTGTATATAGTCTAACTGATTGATACACTAGTGAGAGTGGTGTGAATTAATTAGTTAATCAATTCACTAAATCATAACTCATTAATCAACTGAAGAATACATCAGTTAACTACAGTGCATGGCAGTTTCAGTGGAGACCAGTGGAGAGATAGGTGAAAGAGCAAGTGTGACTATCAGTTTTGACTAAAGTGATGCATTGATTGCATCCAACACTCAGTGGAGATGCCAATGAGGATTGCACAGTCAATCCTGGAGTAATTCGAGCTCATTCAGAGCCATTCTTTGGTAGGGATTACGCAGTAGAGGCAGGCTAGCAGGTGGCAAAGATCGGTGCATGGATTTGCAAGATCTGGCCTGATTAGTGTGTAGTGATTGTATAGTACTGAGAGCTTGATATGATCAGCTTTGTATGAGGATTGTTACATGATCTCTATGACATATATTATATACAGAAAGTTGGGGTTTTCAGCTTCAGGCTTTCCTGTTAAAAAACTGTGTTAAGGTGTGTGAATTTTTATTGTTTCATGTGTGCATTGCAATCTTGATTTAATTTCCGCAAATGATCAATGGTGGAATAGATTCTATATTTTGCATGAAGTTAAAATAGTGTGAGATCAGGAGAATCTTGGACATATAACACATAAGTTATATAATTTCTACATGGAAGGTAAGCTCTGTGGTCGATTTATTTCTATTTTGATTATTCTTGGATATAATTATAGTTATGCTAATAATGACCTGGTGGATAAGTGTGCATTATAAAAAGAATTACATGTAGAGTCTTAGTTGGTGCAATTGGCTACAGGTACTAAAAAGAGAGTTCATCATTGGGTAAGAGCTTGTGTATTTGAGTTGAATGGTATGTCTATAGTAGCACATTTGAATGCACTGCCATTAGGATCATATAGTATGCTTTTGGGTATGGATTGGTTGTATCTTCATAGGACCAAAGTAGATTGTTATGAAAATGCTATTGAGTGCTTGGACGGTAATGGGGAAAAAAGAATATTGCAAGTAAGAAGAAGCCTACGTCTGTTAGAATGGTCGCAACTATGCAAGCTAAGCGTAGTTGTAGAAAAGGGTGTGTGATGTTTGTAGTTCATATTTCCAATGATAGGGGTAAGGATGTTAAGGATGAACAAATATTCAAGAGGTATCCAAACTTTAACATTTTCAAGATGTATTTTCCACAGAGATTCCCGAGTTTCCTCCTCTCAGGGAAGTAGACTTTTCTTATGAGTTGGTACCAGGGGCAACACCAACATCAAAGGCACATTACAGGATGAACACTCCAGAGTTACTATAGTTTAAGTTTCAACTGAAGGAGATGCTTGATATGGGATACACTAGGCCAAGTGTATTTCCTTGGGGTGCTCCAGTGTTGTTCATGAAGAAGAAGGATGGCACTCTCAGGTTGTGTATTGATTACATGTAGTTGAATAAGGTGACGATCAAGAACAGGTACCCATTTCCGAGGATTGATGACTTGTTTGGTCAGTTGAAGGGAGCAACAATGTTCTCAAATATTGATTTGAGATAAGGATACCATAATGTACACATCAAGGAAGAGGACATCTACAAGACCGCTTTAGGGACTAGGTATGGGAATTATGAGTTTGTTGTAGTTCCTTTTGGTTTGAATAATGCCCCAACTACTTTTATGTGCTTCATGAATAGTGTGCTGTGTCCTTACTTGGACAAGTTTGTTATTGTATTCATTGATGGCATCCTTATATATTATAATAATGAGTAAGAGCATGCCAAACATTTAGCAGTAATGTTGAGATTCTCGAAAAATCATTAGTTGTATGATAAGCTCAGTAAATACAATTTCTTTCAGAGATAGGTACATTACTTGGGACATGTTGTTTCCATGGAAGGCATAACAATAGATCCATAAAAGATAAAAGCTATCATGGAATGGGTAGCTCCTAGAAATGTGGATGAAGTAAGATCATTCATGGGGTTAGCAGGTTACTACAAGAGGGTCATCAAGAACTTTTCGCACATTTCCTATCCTATTACATCATTGCAGAGAAAAGGCAAGAAGTTTGAATGGACGAAGGAATGTGCAACCAATTTTGAGCAGTTGAAGAAGTTATTGAAAAATGATCCAGTGTTAAAAATTGCATATCGAGATAAAGAGTTTGTGGTGTGTACATATTCTTGCAAGAGAGGGTTTGGTATAGTCCTTATGCAGGAGGGATAGGTAGTATGCTATGAGTCCAGGAAATTGAATGAGCATGAGCAAAACTACGTGACTTATGATCTTGAGTTGGCATCTATTATTCATGCATTGTGTTATCTCTAAATTGGTACAGATGGGCTGCTCCACCAGACAACCTAGAGTAACTCTTTCAAACCAGCTTTTGACTGAAAATTAGCCTCTTCAGCCTGAGAGGGCTCTCTCAAAGTAACTATGATTTGTTCAATTATGATTCACTCAGATGGATAACTCTGTGATATTGTCTTGAATGTGTTTGTTTGTAGGTGAAAAATGTTAAGGGTTTACTACCATTGGGATTATGGAGTAAATGTTAGGAAATTCAATGACAATGGCTCTCCTTGTGGAAGCTGAGGCATGTAATGTTTCAATGACAGGGAAACACACACACATAAATATACAATAGATTAATGTTCAAAGGAAGTTAGAGCATGAGAAAATGAATTTTGAGCAATTGGAACACCAAGATATTGAAAGCAAAATATTAATATATATAGGAAAAATGCTCATTGAAACACCAAAAGAATCTCAGGTGAAGAAGAAAAACACAACCACCGTATATACTGATCATCAAAACTTTACAAAGTGGTAGTGTAGAATAACATTCTCCAACCCTGTATTCTTCGAAGTACTGCCCATTAATAGGCTTTGGTCACTTACATAGGATCTGCCCACATGGCTAGATAATCGAACCATTTGTTTTGACACCTCACTTAACAATAAACTAGATACCTGGAAATAAAACAGACACCTAATGACATTAGACTTAGAAGCCTATTAAGACTCTACCTCCTATTTATTACATTCATTAACTGCAGGACTGGATAATTACATCAACAATAGTCAAGTGCTCGAGTGGCACTAACCATAATCAAAACATAAATACCCCCACTAGATTTAGAAACCAATCACCCTACTTTTAAGGAAAGGATTAACATGATATTTAATCACTATCTTTATGCTGAGTTGGAGCAAAAAAAAATTATGTCGAGGAGAAAATTTCTGTTGGAGAGTTCCACTGATACTATTTAACCTTCCACGTGGTTTTTTGACCTTCAATACGCCTTCGACATATCAAAATGCTACTCGTTGCAAAAACAGAGTAAAATAGGCAGTTTCGTAGCGTGATTTTGTAGCAACTCCAATTCACCTATATGTGCCAACTTTCAACCTTATTCTCCGATTTGGATGTGTTGGTTATACAAAATGAGCTAAATACAAATTTCCTCCATCTTTGATTTCGCCCAAAACTATGATTTTTGACAAAAAGTCACCTACAGGGATTTCGTAGCGAAATCTGGCCTTCAAGCTCAGGGTTCGCTACGAAATTGCCTAATTGGCAGAAAAACACAAATTTTTCCCTTTTCCTCAAAATTTCACTTTAAAATCTGAAAATGTTGATTCTTGAATGCTGCAAAATTGTCAAAAAAATTTTAGGCCAACTCTTCAAGCTTTGGGAACTTCATCTTTAGCAGTAGGAGGCATCATCTCTTCGGGCTCATTTATCACTTTGATTTTAAGTCCTCTTTTCTTCAGTTCTGACTGTATCATCTCCATTTGATCCTTTAATTCTTTGACCTGGCTTTTGAGCCTCTTCCTTTCAGATTGTAACCATAAGTTTCTTTTCCTGGTGTTTTTCATTACCCTTCTCAAAGGAAGTGTCCTTTTTAGCAAATTCTTGGCATTTGTTAGTGATTCATCATATTGGTTTAGCTAATCATTTAATTCTTCTTTGAAATATTCCATCAAATTTCTATCTACCTTGACCTCTTGTAATCCTAACTCGATCTCAAAGGATTCTTCTCTGCCCTCTCTTAACTTCTCCTTTAATACCTGCACTTCAGTTTTTTTCACCATCTCTCTTTTCCTTTCCTTTGCACAAAGACCTCTTCTGCTGTTGGAGACAAGTCAATAATATCTTCTATGATAGGTTGCTTACCTTTGTCAATATCTTTTGTCTTCTTATTTGCCATGACACCCTTTGCAAGTTGTAGCCTAGTAAGTGGTTTCCTTGGATGGAATAAGAAACTTGCATCTTCTCCCGCAAAATCAAGCTTTTTAACAGTCTTACCTTTATTTTTCTTCTTTTCACCTTTAATGTCTTCAACTCTAACAACTAGAGTCTCCTCAATATATATAGCTTTAAGGATGTCTTCAAGGTTTCCCTTTCCAACTGTTTGGCTTCTGGTTATCTTTCTATGACCATGCTTACTGATTTTTTGTCTATTTCTTGTAGGTGAAGGCTGTGGGATTTTTGCCTCTTGTATAAGTTCAGTTTCAACTTTAGTTGGCTCTAGGATGGGCTCCACCTCTTCTTCATTTACAACTTCTTTCCCAACTGGAGATTTATCATTTTTATTTGATGGAGTATCTTTTGGCTTTGGGGTTTTCTTAGGTGTCACTAAGTTAACTTCATAACCACTAAGGAAAAGGAAAGTAGCCCAATCTCTGTTTAATTTCTTCAATTCCTCCAACACTAAGAGTTTAATCAAACCATGGTGAAAGATCGATGTTTCACTGCCTTCAGCCCTAACTTGAACCTTATCAGACATTTTCCCTAAGCTCTTAAACAAAAATAAAGGAAGATCAAGAGACTGCTTACCAGTGAAGTGCAATAGAAGCCTGAAACGGTACAGGTAAACCATATGAAATATCCCCTCACAAGTAAAGTATTTTTGGATTACAAATAACAGTTTGGAATAATTATCCTTCATATAACTCCTTGGAATCGCAGATGCCATGTCAACTCCAACATTTTCTGGTTTTACAAATTCTTCATAACTATGCATCTTGAATTTAATGGCTTTGAACCATTCTTAACCTTCTCTTGGTATCTCTGAGGCTTGAGAAATGGTCCCAGGTGACACTATAAAATTTAAAACCCTCACCTTCGAATTTGTGCCTGTGAAATTTACTACGAAGTCCTTTGATATTTAAGTATGAAATCCTTGGAGTTTCTGATAGAATTTCAGGCATCCAACATTGCTGAATGCTTCCACAAAATTTGGGTCTTCATTTAGTAGCTTGAGATCCATGGGTTCGTATCTCACACAAGAGGCTCCCTTGTTTACTTTATTCTTCATAACCATCATCCTTTATAACTACGCTTCCTTTTGAACTGTGACACCTTGCTGCGTTTTGAACAATGACACCTGCAAAGAGAAAAAATGAACAACAAGTTGCTTGCAGTGGGATTAAGCTTATGAGAGATGCTAATGTACTGATGCATGCAAAACTCGAACAACAGATGACAGAGAGGTGCTTTGGGGATAAGTTTTAAAGATGGAATTCGAAAGTGGAGAGCATGATGGCAAATGTGGGAGTAAAAGATAATGATGAGGGTATTTACGCTTTTGCATGCTTGGGTGATTATGATAACGAATTAGATGACCTCACCTTTATCCCTAACCATTAGAAATTTTACAACTCATCATCCTCTGTTTTGGTGCAGAAAAACATGATTCTGCAGCGAAAACAATTATAAACCTGGCAGATTCGCTACGGACTGGTCAGGTGATTCCGTAGCGAAATCTACCTGTTTGCAGTTATATTTGCTGCAGAACTGTGAAAAAGCATACAAGTGGCCATTACGTTGGTTTGAAACCATGCATGTGAACCTAAAGTGGAACTTGATAGATATCACTAATATGACATGACAAATGGAGTGTTTTAGACTTAGAATAAGTGTTTATTTCATGAAATTTTCATCAATTTCATGAACCAACCTATTAAGACAAAATGAAACCTATGCTAATGACCCTATCAATAAAAAATTGAAATTATATGTGTGATAACACATTGAAGATGCAGAGACATTATATTTTTGGCAGAAGGTTTGCATTAATGAGCAATCAAAGTGGGTTGCGATATTTGTTTGACCAACTGAATCTGAATGCTAGAAAATCTAGATGGTTGGCTACCCTTAGTGAGTTTGACTTCAAGATTATATACATCAAGGGAAAGGAGAACAAGGTTGCATATGCTCTCAACAGAAAAATGCATATGAACTATGTTGCAGTAGTGAGCTCATATGGGACAGATTTACATGATCATATCTTATAGGAAGGACAACAGGATGACAGGTACAAGGAGCTTATGGCCAAGTTGCAATAGGGTACAAGTGATCAGGATGTGGATTATCATCTTACAACAAATGGCTTGGTGATATTTAGGGACAAGATCTATGTGTCGGATGGCAATGAGCTCAAGAAGCTTATCTTGAGGGAGTTTCATGCAAAGCCATATTCAGGTCACCCAGGATATCATAAAACATTGACAATAGTAAAAGAAGTTCTATTATTGGATGAATTTAAAGAAGGAAGTGACAGAGTCTACGGCTAGGTGTTTGGATTGTTAGCAGGTCAAAATTGAGTGTAAGCATCCAGGTGGGTTGCTTTAGCCTATTATGATTCTAGAGTGGAAGTGGGAGGTCATTTCCATGGACTTCATTACAGGTCTTTTGAGGACATCGAGGCAACATGATTATATCATGGTTGTGGTAGATAGAGTAAGAAAGGTAGCTCACTTCATTCCAGTTAAGACTACTTATTCATCTAGCTTGGTAGCATAGGTCTTCATCAGGGAGATTGTGAGATTGCATGGTGATTCGAAGACAATTGTGTCAGACAAGGATGCCAAGTTCACTTATAAGTTTTGGAAGGAGCTTTTTGTAGGTTTGGGGATAGATTTGGCCTTCATCACAACTTATCATCCACAGACAGACAAAGAGGGTCAACATGATACTGGAGGATATGTTGAGGATGTATGTCATGCATCAGCAGAGGAGATGGGAGGAGTACCTTCCATTGGTCGAGTTTGCTTACGACTATGGTTATCAGGAGTCACTGAGGATGAGTCTATTTGAGGCACTGTATGGGTGGAGTTTTAATACTCCCATCTGCTTGAGTGATCCAGTGAATAGGGTACTTATTAGACTGAATATGTTGGCATACATGGAACATGAAATGTAGGTTATCAAGAAGAACATAAAGGCAACACAGGACAAGAAAAAGAGTTATGCATACCAACACAGGGAATTTAAGGATTTCAATTTAGGGAGCATGTGTATTTGCACATAAAACCCAAGAAGATATCCTTGAGGATTGGATCACGTGCCAAGTTGGCACCACGGTATTGTTGGCCATTTGAGATCCTTGAGAGGATTGGACCAATGGCCTACAGACTTGTACTGCCTCCGATAATGAAAGTTCATAATGTTTTCCATGTTTCATTGCTTAAGATATACATAAAGGATGTTGATCATGTTATTAATTGGTCTGTGTTGTAGGTGGAACCTGAAGGAGAATTATAGTTGGAACCTCAGTGCATATTACAGTGGAAACAACTCATGCTATTATGAAACCAACTCACATAATAGAAGAAAAGAGAGATCAATGACTTGGAAATCAACCTCTTCGAGGGGGCAACCTCCTTTACATTACATAAATGAACAATTCTCGGATGATACAAATCACAAAACCTCCTTTCTATATATAGGAGTCTAATGGGTCACAATATAATCCTAGTCGACATAACAATAACAATGTAAGGGCACAACAATAACAATAACGGGCTTTTATGGAGCACAATAATAACAACATGGGGACTACATGGGCACAATAATAAGAATAAGGGGGCTATATTAACAATAGCAATAAGGGGATACACTAGTATTATAGGGACCTGACGCATGCTCCGGAATAGAGCAATCAAGCAAGTTAAAGTGTAGTGGAAGCACTTTGGGCCCGATGAAGCTACAAGGGAGATGGTTGATCAAATGCGAGCTGTGTATCCTTCATTATTTTTCCAGTGGAGGCAAACGAGTTTTGGTATTTGTACATATTTATGTATGGTTTCTATTGTAAATATCGCAATGAGTTGTGTTACAAACCTCCAATAAAAGGCATGGCTATCATATTGTCATGGTTGTCATGATGGTTTTGCTTTTGAGTAGGATGTTATTGTAAATACTACAATGAGCTGAGTTATAAAGCTCCAAAGGTAGTATTTTGGTTTTCAGTTTTTTTGTTGGTTGTAGGTGTCACAAAACACTGAGGATGGTGTTCCCCTAAGGGGGAGGGGTTTGTAACAACCCTACGTTAAAATTTCATGTATTACAAGTTAATAAAGGAAAAATAAGACCACAGTTAAGGGACACTTCAAGATTAATGTTGGGCAAAATATCCTAGTGGGCATCATTTGTTGTGTTTATAGCTAAGGGGAAATTTGGCAAAGGAAATGGAAAAGGCTTGAAAAGGCAAAAAAGTATTTTTGGCATTTATTTTATGAAAATAAAGGAAATTAGTAGAAAAGGAAGGTGAAAGGTCACAGGTTGCATGTGAGGAGGAAAATGAAGAAAATAAAGGACTCATTAATAAAAAGACCTTAGAGCATCAATTGGTATATTTTTTTCAGTTAAGTTTTGGAATTGGTTTCAGAGAGGATAAGAGCACCAAGAGGAGGAGGAAAGCAAGCAAGTAAAGGAAGGACAAGGAAAGCAAAGGCAATCACAAATCAAGTAAGGAAAATTTGGATCAACTAACTTCAACAGGAATACTTGCACATAACATGTTGCATGTATGATTTATTAGTTGGTTTTGACATGCATGGTATGTGCATGTTGGTATTTAGTTCTTTTGATGTCATTGGCATGGATTTTAGCCTTGCCTTGCCATTTATGGATAGCCATGGTGTGATGGGATTCTTTCTCGGTTTGAGCTTTGGATTGATGAAATATTTTGGATTTGAGTGAGGTGGTATCGGGAAAATCTCAAGGGTTGGGGGTGGAGATGGTTTTCTCCGAGAAGCCCTCAATAGGTGGGTGGAGACATGAAAATTCCTTAAGGGATGGTGAAGGAATTTTGAGGCATCCCAGCTTGGTTTGTAGAAATTTGATAACTGATATGTTATACACCGAGATTCTCCTCATCACACACTATTTTAACTTCATGCACAATACATAATCTCTTCTACCATTGATCATTAATTGTAGAAATAAAAACAATTGCATGCACACATTAAAACCATAAACATTCACACATATGAACACAATATTTAATGGGAAAGCTTAAAGCTGAAAACCCCCAAATATCTGTATATTATATGTCATAGAGATCATGTAACAATAATTATACAAAGCTCCTCACAAGCTCTCAGTATAATCTCCAATTGCTACACACTAATCAAGCCCGATCTAGCAAATCACATGCTCCAATCTCTGCCACCTGATAGCCTACCTCTACTGCGCAATCACTGCTGAAGAATGGCTCTGAATGAACTCGAATTGGTCCAGCCTTTCTCACGCAATCCTCATTGGCATCTCCAATCACTGGTTTTTGCAAATCATGCAACGATATAGTCACAAATGATAGTCACACTGCTCTTTCACCTACCTCTTCACTGGTCTCCACTAAAACTATCCATGCACTGTAGTTAACTGATGAATTCTTTAGTTGATTACTGAGTTAATAATTAGTGAATTAATTAATAATTAATTCACACCACTCTCACTAGTGTATCAATCAGTTAGACTAGATACAACTAGCTCAACTATGTTTAACTCAGTTAAACTGAACACAACTCCATCAACTACTTTAATAACTCCACCAAACTCTGTCACATGAGTTCTAATGGAAGTATCCATGCAATAGCTCCACTTAACCCTCAAGAATAGCGTAATTCCTTCTGTCAGCTCCTGTGCCACATCTGTGCACTTAACTGAAGTGCTCCAAGAGAATAAGATAATGTTTATAGTCCAAATATTATTAAGAGCTAATAATATTCGACATATCTATTTTTAGAACGGCAATATAAAAATAGATTCCGCCCAATATGTCTAAAAATAGAAGTCCATATATTTTTCCAACTTGACCAACCATCCACAAATAGCATCCTGCAACTCATAGAATATGATCGACATGTCTAAAAATAGACATAGTCTAAAAATAGACTGTGTGCCAAAAATAGCCTGCGGGCCCACTTAGTGAAGGCGATTTCTTTCCACTAAGCTCATCATCTTGTTGCGATGTCAACACTCCCTCTCAACAAGATAGGGATTATCTGCCACCCCGATCCTGCCCCTGTGGTATTCGAATTTGCTCCTGGTGAGCGCCTTCGTCAAGATATCAGCATCTTGATCCTCCGTGGGAATGTATGAAAGTAACATGATCTTCCGTTGCACACAATCTTTGATGTGATGATACCAGATGTCAATGTGTTTAGATCTATCATGAAATACTGGATTAACCGAGAGTTTGATGCAACTCTGATTATCACAATATATCACAGTAGGATCTAAGTGTGAACCGAACAACCCGACCAAGATCTTCCTCATCCATATAGCCTCGCATGTAGCCAAACTCATTTCCATATACTCGGCCTCTGCTGAACTGAGTGCCATGGATCTCTGCTTCCTGCTGTACCAAGAAACTGATGTTGACCCGATACTAAAAATCCCTCCAGATGTGATCTTTCTGTCCGTTGGGCTCCCTGCCCAATCTGCATCCGTGAAGCCACATAGCTTCACCTCATTCAACTATCTGTACCATAATCCATAATCCATATCCCGATGTGCCTGATATATCTCAATACATGCTTGCCTGCCTTCCAAAAGAGCTTGGTAGGCTTAACCATAGCTTGTGAAAGTTGGTTAACAACATAGCATATGTCGGGTCGTGTATTGACCAGATACATAAGCGACCCCCCCAACTGTCGGTAAACAGTGGCATCCACTACCTCTGCCGATGTAGCATCCTCTTTCCTCCATCCACCAGGAAGAGGAGTGTCAATAGGCTTGCAACCATGCATGTTGAACTTCTCCAGTATCTCTCGGGCATACTTGCCTTGAGACACAAACAGTCCATCACTGCACTGCCAAATTTCCAATCCCAGGAAATAATGAAGGATGCCCAATTCCTTCATCTCAAACTCCTTTGCAAGATTAGCCTTGCATGAGTGTATCAACAGTTCATCACCCGTCAAAATCAAATCATCTACATAAAGTACAATGATCAACAACTTACCCTCCACCTGATACGAGTATGGGGTTTGGATCCAACTCACTCTTGGAGAAATCCAATTCGGTGAAATAAACATCTATCTGTGTGTACAAACACGAGGTGCTTGTTTCAGCCCATACAATGCTCTTTTGAGCACACACACATGTGACTCTTCTTATCTTTGAGATCTAGAACCTTTGGGCTTCTCTATTAAACCTGTCTCTCGGCCCGGCTCGTTGAGGCACGGTCACATCCATCGATGGATATGCGCCCCATCTGTGGCGAGAGAGCAAGGATCGTCGCAGTATGGAAGAATACCTTGCGACAGGTGCAAAGGTCTCCTCATAATCGATCCCCTCTATCTGTGAAAAGCCTCGGGCAACAAATCTTGCCTTGTACTTATCCACACTCCCGTCAGCTGCCTGCTTCACTTTGTAGATCCATCTCAAACCCACCACTGATTTCCCCTCCGGTCTCGGGACAATCTCCCATGCACTGTTTCTGACAATCGAATCATACTCTTCCACCATGGCATCTACCCATGCGGGGTCCTCCACAGCTTCCTCGAAAGAGGATGGCTCTGTCATGACACATTTGCTCACAAGAGCCATGTATCCAGTGTACCGGTCCGGTGACTGTCTCTATCTGCGCTGTGCTGTAGGTGGTCCTACAACCTTCTCTGCATCTTGAGCCAGTCGCTCAGCTTCTGTAGTGCGCTTGCGCCCTCTGATGGTTGGCGCTGCATGAGTGGTCTCTACCACTCCATGAACTTCCTCTTGTGGCTGATCCACATCCTGAAGCTCATCCTTAGGAACTAATAGCTCCTCATCTGCATGCAAGTGTGGCTCCCTCTCAAGCGAACACTTCATGGCTTTCTCCTCTTGAAATTTGATATCCCGTCGCACAACAGTCTTGCGACTGTCTGGAAAATACACACGATAGTTGTGGGGCGTATCAGTGTACCCCACAAATATCCCAACCTCTGCGGTCGGCTCCAGCTTCTTCCTGGCATCCTTCGTCACATGAATGTAAACAAGTGAACCAAAAATCCTCAAATGGGAAATATCAGGCCTCTTACCAGAAAACACCTCCTCGGGTGTACTCATGCCAAGTATCCTGTGAGGACAACGGTTCTGCACATATACTGCAGTATTGCATGCCTCCGCCCACAAGTGAATGGGTAGGCCCTGATCATGCAACATCGCCCGTGCAGCACCCACGATCGTTCTGTTCTTCCGCTCAGCAACCTCGTTCTGCTGTGGGTTATGAGGTGCTATGAGCTCTCTTCGAATTCCTTCTACGCTGCAAAAGTCCTTGAATTCGCCAGAGATGAATTCACCACCATTGTTGCTCCTAAGAGCCTTCACCTGCTTCCCCGATTCTTTCTCAACCAGTGCCTTGAACTCACAGAACTTTGAGTATGTCTCGCTCTTCTTCTGCATGAAGAAGATCCAGCACTTCCGAGAAAAATCATCAACAAATATCACATAGTACCTATGCTTTGCTGTCGAAGCTACTGAGAAAGGTCCACACACGTCTGTGTGAATTCTCTCAAGGATCGTCGTGGCATGACTATCCTTTTCGTGAAACGTGGATTTCACAAATTTTCCCAAAGTACATCCCTTGCATCGATCTGACTACGCAAGTGTACCTTTGGGAAGCCCAGTAGAAATCTGCTGCAAAATTTTCAAAGCACCATGGTGAAGATGGCCCAATCTCCTATGCCATAGCTTGCCCTCATCCTGGCTCACCACTCCTTCTGCCTTGCTTGCCATTGCTGCGCAGCCATCTACCTATAATTGATAAAGTTTCCTAACTCGAACCCCTATCCTCCGGGTTTTTCCAGTTGACTTATTGCGCAGGAAAGCCTTTCCCTCGCTAAAGACAACATCATATCCCTTGTCTTCCAACATCACCACAGAGATAAGATTCTTCTTCAATCCTGGAACATGCATCACTTCCTTCAATACGAAGAGTTTACCAGACTCCCTCTCAAAGGAAATGGTACCAATACCGGTCGCACTATATCTACCATCATCGCCCATCTCGATGTGCACTCCACGATCTTTCTCATCCAGATCAGTAAAGAAATCTTTGTCTCCTGTCATGTGAAAAGACGCACCATTGTCAAGAAACCACACTGAACCCATCATACTTGAGACCAAGCATGCGATCAACAAAAATTCTAGCTCAAACTGCGAGGCTAAGGCCTCTCTAGCTGCAGATCCAACAGCCTGCTTATTTTTCTTCTTATGTGGACAATTAGTGGCGTAATGTCCGTGTTGGTGACAGTGAAAGCACTTCACCTTGGACATGTCTTGCTTCTTGCATTTCACACTGGATTGAGAAGCATTCTTCTTGCTCTTCCCCTTCCTTGCTTTGGCAGCCAAAGCGCAATTTTCTTCATCTGAGTTCTTTGATGAAGATCCGTCCCTGGTACTTCGCCTTATCTCCTCTTGCACAAGATCCGACCAAAGTCGCTCCCATCCTAACAATTTCTCCCGACCATTGACAGAGTCCTGATAGGAATGCCAACTCTTCAGAAGCCCAAGGAGAGCCAAGCTCACCAAATCCTTTTCATCTACAGTCACCCCCACACTTCCCAGCTCATCCTTGCATTGGATGAACTTCGTGAGGTACTTGGGCATACTGTCGCCTTTCTCCATTTTTATGTTCCTGAGTTTATCCTTGAGCGCCAACTTCCTCTGGTCGCTCTTGCTTTGGAATAAGTTTTTCAACGCTTTCCACATCAAGAATGGAGAAGCCTTACCATGAAGGCTGGACACTATGTGATCCTTCACACCTTCCAACAGAATTCTTCGACACTTTGCTGTCTTCTTTTGCCATGCGTCAAGTGCGGCAACAACGCTAGAAGCAAGTTTTGGAATTTCTGCATGTATGAACTCCTTCAACCCATTGTCATCCAGCACTGACTCCATCCTATCCTTCCATGCAATATAATTTGAGCTGCCCTCAATGGCATACTCCAATCGCAATCCGTTGAAAGACATCTCAACTTCGACACCAAGAAAACACTGTTGCAAATTCGAATTCCACCAGCACAAAACTCAACCGCTTCAATGTTTTGCAATTGCTCCAATGATCAATAACGCTCTGATACCATGTAGAAATTTGATAACTGATATGTTATACACCGAGATTCTCCTCATCACACACTATTTTAACTTCATGCACAATACAAAATCTCTTCTACAATTGATCATTGATTGCGGAAATAAAAACAATCGCATGCGCACATTAAAACCATAAACATTCACACATATGAACATAGTATTTAATGGGAAAGCTTAAAGCTGAAAACCCCCAACTATCTGTATATTATATGTCATAGAGATCATGAAACAATCATTATACAAAGCTCCTCACAAGCTCTCAGTATAATCTCCAATTGCTACACACTAATCAAGCCCAATCTAGCAAATCACATGCTCCAATCTCTGCCACCTGATAGCCTGCCTCTACTACACAATCATTGCTGAAGAATGGCTCTGATTGAACTCGAATTGGTCCAGCCTTGCTCACGCAATCCTCATTGGCATCTCCAATCACTGGTTGTTGCAAATCATGCAACAGTATAGTCACAACTGATAGTCACACTGCTCTTTCACCTACCTCTTCACTGGTCTCCACTGAAACTGTCCATGCACTATAGTTAACTAATGTATTCTTTAGTTGATTAATGAGTTAATAATTAGTGAATTAATTAGTAATTAATTCACACCACTCTCGCTAGTGTATCAATCAATTAGACTAGATACAACTAGCTCAACTATGTTTAACTCAGTTAAACTGAACACAACTCCACCAACTACCTCAATAACTCCACCAAACTCTGTCACATGAGTTCTAACTGAAGTATGCATGCAATAGCTCCACTTAACCCTCAGGAATAGCGTAATTCCTTCTGTCAGCTCCTCTTCCACATCTGTGCACTTAACTGAAGTGCTCCAAGAGAATAAGATAATGTTTATAGTCCAAATATTATTAAGAGCTAATAATATTCGACATATCTATTTTTAGACTGGTAATATAAAAATAGATTTTGCCCAATATATCTAAAAATAGAAGTCCATCTATTTTTCCAACTTGACCAACCATCCAAAAATAGCATCCTGCAACTCATAGAATATGATCGACATGTCTAAAAATAGACATAGTCTAAAAATAGACTGCACGCCAAAAGTAGCCCGCGGGCCCACTTAGTGAAGGCGACTTCTTTCCACTAAGCTCATCATCTTGTTGCAATCTCAACACGGTTTGGTTTTGTGATATTGAGACTGGTTTAGGTGAGATCGTGGTATGGTTAGGGTAGAGGTGGTTTAATCTCTGGATTCCCTTGGTTGTTTTTGGATTGGTTTATCCCATAAGATCCCACATTCATGCTTGGAATACAACACAGAGGTGATTGGATGAAAGAAATATTTGGTTCAACCCATTATATGGTCGGGTGGTACGTGGAAGTCCCGAACCTGGTTGGATTTTTCTGATCCGGATTGGATCATTATATTATTTACCATCCATCTCGATGCATTTTCAAATGGAAAAAATGGAGGAATCAGCTCATGGGACCCTTTTTACTGGTGGGATCCAGTTTGGAAAAACAAGTTCTGAAACCTTATGGGGGCGTTTTTAGGCATCAAAAAATGTATTTTAGGGGTAAAAATTTGCCACTTAACGCCACACTTTTCATGTTATTTAACACACAGAGACCTTTCCAACGGTGCAAGAATCACGTCAATCAGAGTCTGTATGCAAAACATATGCCACTCAGAAGTTGACCTTCCTGTTTTCACACCTATAATTTGGTATGATGTCGTGTTAGCCCTCATTATTCATGGAAAAGGGGATAGCCACATGTTTTTGATGTAAAATACTCTAGAACAATCTATTTTGTAACTCTAGTTTAGAGTTGATGTAGTCAAATTAACCACTAATAGGCTATCAGGCTGTGTTGTAACTGAGCCACCAGGAGGAAGAGGCATTCCATTATTTCGAGACAATTTTGTTCCATAGTTGAGAAAAGATAGCTAGCAGAGATAGGAGGTAGAGCACACATAGAGGTTTTGTGCACTGTAGTAGCCCACAGGCCATAAACATTACTTCTTTGTACCTGCAGCCATATTTCCAGTCATAGAAAGAGAACGAAGCACCCAAACCTTCTAGTTGGGTTTTCTCCCGAAAGGGTTTCCCAGAGACCATATTTTGTGTCTTATGTGTGTGTGAGCTTATTCTGTCATTCTTTACTTTCCTGCATAACTTATATTCACATACATTCACTAATTACAGTAAAATCTACATATCTAAAAATTAAATAAAATTGTGATAGTGTAAAATATCAGTTTTTTAATATAATATTATCAGATCTATTGTGACAAACTGTCAAGTGGAATATCCATGGCAGTTTACAAATCATTTGATATTAGAGCAGGTTTCTTTGGGTATTATTGTGGAGATTGCAGGAATCTAGATTAGCAGGGCCTAAAATCATAAAACCCTAATATTGGTCGATGAATTTATAAACGAACCTCGTGATCCTGCAAAGGTGAAATTTTCACAACTCAAACAAAAAGTAACAGATATAAACCACAATGTAAACCTGCTCATGTAGACCCTAAGCATTAAGCTAGGGATATTCAGAGAAGATGGGGGTTCGAATGCAAAGGAAAAATCATAAGGGGGATCGGGAGATAGGGAAGACATAGATAACTAGCCGAAGAAAGAACTTGGAAATAATCAACCTAATTCAAGTGTCATGAATCAATACTTATTTAAAGTGGAAGCAAAAGTAGATATCAAGTCATACGTCGACGATATTGACGCTCTGAAGTTGAAACACTGGTTGCAGCAACTAGAAGTTTATTTCAGTGTCCATCAAATCAAGGAAGGGAAAAAGATCTCATTTTCACAACTGAAATTGGAGGGTCATGCACTGACTTGGTGGGCGAGCCACACAGAAACCCTGAGGTTGGAGGGAGAACCTCCAGTGACTAAGTGGGAGACTTTCAAAACCCTCATCAATTCACATTTTTATTCCCTTGGTTACGTGGAGGTGTTACACAACATTTTTTCACTGTCCTGTACTCCTTGTTTCTGAATCCTGGAGGACCCTAATAGTGATCCCTGTGTACCTTTTTCCATCATGAAAATATGTCATTGTATCCCTTGCAATTTGAAGAAAAAAATCTTTATTGATCATTCCTAGAGTGGCTCCTTAAAAACCCATCTTTTTGGAGCAGTGCGACCTCTCTCTATCTCACCAGCACCGATGACCCATCCTAAGCTTATGAACAGCGCCAATCAGTGCTAGTGTGGACATCACACCAGCGCTGATCCACTTATGGAAGATTTAAAAAAAAAAGAAACAAAGCTTCGTGGCCTAGAAGATTCGAAGGTGGAAAGCTGGATGTTTATTGGTCAGGATATGGCCAAGCTTCCTTCCTTGGGCCTCTTGTTCCTATAAAAGAGGAACCTCCAAAGATATAAGCCATTTTCCCATGATAAGTGGATCCATGTCCCCTCCTCCATTTCTATAAATTCATCATCCTCCAATGCCTCTACTAGTTAGAACATAATAGAGCATAACAGAGAGAGGTTTGAAGATTTCCAAAAGCTTTGAATGAGAGATTTGAGCCCTTAGCCTTCTCACACTGAATTGAAAATGCGTGCTTTGGAGACAGGCTGGGATTCAGACCCGCTAAAGGAGAGCTTTGACATCAAGGCGCATGTTGTAACTCCTCTTCTATTAATAATATGATACAACTGATATTTATTTTCCATTCTTGTTCATATTTATGATTAAGAATTATAACATTCCTTGATCAGTTAGATAGGT
Organism: Pinus albicaulis; assembly: GCA_034641835.2. Lineage (NCBI taxonomy): Eukaryota > Viridiplantae > Streptophyta > Pinopsida > Pinales > Pinaceae > Pinus > Pinus albicaulis. Next base: position 36,053 of record JAXQQM020082125.1, read on the forward strand.
TATATTTGTATATGCATGTTGCACTTGTGTGCTTCTTGTTGATTCTTGGTCACTTGTGTAGGTAATTGAACGTTGGTAGCAGCGGAGATCAAGTTTTGGAAAAGCGAAGGATCAAGTAGCTTTGACGAAGAGCAACATCGCAACATCAGATCGAGGTAGGCCATCTCTTTCTATATATGTTTCATTTATAATTTAGGAAAGTAGGTGTTAGCTTGTTTCCCTTTTTGCTAGACCCACTTTAGTGGTAGAGGGATAGTCTCTGTCCGCAGAGAGGATTTACCTATACAACAAGTTGGCGAATCCACTGGCGACAACAACAGGTTCTCTCAAACTCGAAGCATAGTTCCTTTTCTTGTGTCAAGCTCCTTAAAAAATGAAACAAACCCTTCAGAGCATAGTTCCTTTTCTTGTGTCAAGCTCCTTAAAAAATGAGACAAGCTCTTCAGAGAAGAGTTCCTTCTTGTGCAAGCTCCTTAAAAAATGAAACAAGATGTCAAGAGGATAGTTCTTTTACTATGTCAACCTCGTTAAAAAATGAACTAGGCCTCTATGAGTATAGTTCTTTTTCTGTTTCAACCTCGTTAAAAAATAAAAAAAGGAAAAAATTATATGACAAGCATATGCTATCCCCTTCAAGCTTGTTTTCAAAAATAATTGGGGTACTCGCCAGAAATGTTGGGGGGGGGGGGAGTGGAAGTATTTATCAGTTGCTTTGGTAATATGTTGCTCTTGAACATGACACTTGTCTGCAGTTCATGTCGGGTTGGGGACATCCTGCATTCGTCACTTTGCCTCCATGGGTTTGGGAAATCTGTCTCTCATTCAATTACTCATTTTTTCAACATGACCTCTGATTTCATTTGTGTCAAATACTTCCAAACTCCGAAGGATGTAGCCGATATGTTCAAGAGCCGTTCCTTCTGCAGTTTTTCATTACCTGATTCTCTGTTCTGTCTTGATTCGCAACCATATTGTTCCTTTGTCTCATGTCGATGATGTGGGATACATCATGGCCCTCCTTCGACAGATCGCTTCTTGTCGACTTCAGCGCATTATTCGGGAAGTTGATATAGAGCCTCTTTTCAGTACCTTAGAGCCTGCATGCCTTAATGCCATATTTTTCGTATTCGACAATAGGTTCACCTCATTGGCCTTCGATTGGATGATTTCATGAGTGTTCGACTTTAATTCCTTATTCAAATCTCATGGATTGTACTGGTAGTACCTTGAGTTCCATCGTCATTATTGGTGGTCTCTCTTGCGCCTGTTAACAATTTACATCATTGACTGGTAATCAAGCGATTTTCTTGCATGTTCGACTTCAGCTCACTCATTCACATGCCTGAATTTGTACTTGATCGAGTCGTGACAAAGTGCAAGACCTTAGGTTTTTGTTTGATAAAGTCCAGGCTGCGAGGTGATATGAGTTATTCATGATTGTATACATGACTCTTATAGCTGGATGGTTGCGACCATACCTGAGTCCATATTTGTGATCCTTCTTATTCTTGGATTGTTATGTTCATGCAATGGATCCTTTTACATGATCTATTTTACAAATGGTTGCGCTCATGCCTTATATTCATGTATTTATATCAGATATTTCAGTTGTATATATGTACTTGATTCATAGATTTTCCGATGACGACGTCTTGGTCTTGGCACGTTCTTGTAAAGCATATCACCCCTCACTCTCATTCTACCTTCATGCTTAAAGGGGCATCTGTTACACGACATTTTGTCACTGTCCCTGTACTCCCTATTTCCGAATCCTGGAGGACCCTAACACTGATCCCTGTGTACATTTTTCCATCATGAAAAATATGCCATTGCATCCCTTGCAATTTGAAGAACAAACTCTCTCTTGATAATTCCTGGAGTATCTCCTTGAAAAACCATCGTTTTATAGCAGCGCGACCTCTCTTTATCTCACCAGCGCCGATGACCCATCTTAAGCTTGTGAACAATGCCGATCGACCCTAGTATGGAAATCACACCCGTTTTGATCCACTTCTAGAAGATAAAAAAAAAATGAAACGAAGCTTCATGGCCTGGAAGCTTCGAAGGCGGAAAGATGGATGTTTGTTGGTCAATATATGGCCAAGCTTCCTCCCTTGGGCCTCTTGTTCCTATAAAAGAGGAAACTCCAAAAGAGATAAGCCATTTTCCCATCATAAGTGGATCCATGTCCCCTCCTCCATTTCTATAAATTCATCATCCTCCAATGCCTCTACTAGTTTGAACATAATAGAGCATAACATAGAGAAGTTTGAAGATTTCCACAAGCTTTGAAGGAGAGAGTTGAGCCCTTAGCCTTCTCAGGCTTAGTTGAAAATGAGTGCTTTGGAGATGTGCTCAGAATCGGACCTGCTGAAGGAGAGCATCGACATCAAGGTGCAGGCTGTAACTCCTCTTCTATTAATAATATGATACAAATAATATTTATTTTCCATTCTTGTTCATGTTTATGATTAAGAATTATAATGTTCCTTGATCAGTTATATAGGTTATATTTGTATATGCATGTTGCACTTGTATGCTTCTTGTTGTTTCTTAGTCACTTGTGCAGGTAATTGAACGCTGGTAGCAACGTAGATCAAGTTTTGGAAAAGCAAAGGATCAAGTAGCTACGACGTAGAATAACATTGCAACATCAAATCGAGGAAGGCCATCTCTTTCGATCTATGTTTCATTTATAATCTATGAAAATAGGTGTTAGCTTGTTTTCCTTGTTGCTAGACTGACGCTAGAGCTAGAGGGATCGTCTCTGTTCGCAGAGAGGATTTACCTATACAACAAGTTGGTGACTCCACTAGTGACAACAAAAGGTTCTCTCAAACTCAGAGTATAGTTCCTTTTCTCGTGTCATGCTCCTTAAAAAATGAAACAAGCCCTTCAGAGCATAATTCCTTTTCTTGTGTCAAGCTCCTTAAAGAATGAAACAAAGCTCTTCGGAGCATAGTTCCTTTTCTTGTGTTAAGATCCTTAAAAAATGAAACAAGCCTGTCGAAGCATAGTTCCTTTTCTTTTGTCAATCTCCTTAAAAAATGAAACAAGCTCTTTAGAGCATAGTTCCTTCTTGCGTCAAGCTCCTTAGAAAATGAAACAATGTGTAAAGAGGATAGTTCTTTTACTATGTAAACCTTGTTAAAAAATGAATTAGGCCTCTATGGGGATAGTTATTTTTTCTGTGTCAACCTCGTTAAAAAATGAAAAAATTTCCCTTTCAATTCGAGCCTTTAATTAGATCTCGTAAAATCCTAGTCGAGTCTTTCACTTGATCTCGTAATTGAACCTTCACTCCATTCACCTGTTAGTAACCAACAGTCTACTCAGGCGAATGAACTGAAGCTTAGGGGCATGTACCTCAAATTGAGTCACCATGCTGGGAGAATGAAATCTTATTCCAAGCATAGTTTCCATGTTTCAAGCTTCTGTAAAAATGAAACCATTCTCACTTTACCTCTCGTGATTTCCATTCTATCAGCCTGATTTGCCAGATGATCCTTAGTTTTCTCATTCCATCGTCACCATCTGCTTGGCCGATCATACACCACTTGGTTGTTTTACCCATTCCTGAGGAACCGCTGTAATGAGTGGTCTTGTTAGCTAGCCTCTTGACCTTTACTTGTTCTGAGCAATTCCACCATAACCAGAACTAGTTGCTATCCTTTATACCACTCGTTCCTCCAAGATGAGTCAAATTTAAGCTCTTTTCTGACTCTTGAAACATTAAAATATTGCCGAGTACTTGTCGTTTTGAACTCTTTAAAGTACAAAAAATGTCGTTTACCAACTATACGTTTACCCCTTTTTCGGGTTGGGATAAACTATTTACAAAAAAAGAATACCTTAGTCAATCATGACTAAGTGGTTCTCTCGAACTTTGTTTTCTACCTTTTTGAATTCGAGAGACTATCTACGAAATGGGCCCTGTGGATTTTTCTTTTCCTCCTCTTTTCAAACTCTCTAAACATGAAAAGACGTCGAGTTTCACCTTTGTCAGACTCATTAAAATTTAACGACATTGGAATCGTCACCATGACGCTACCGAGTTCCTCCTTCATAGGGCTCATAAAATGTACTAGGATGGATTTGTCTGAAGGAAAAACTTATATGACAAGCATATGCTATCCCCTTCAAGCTTGTTTTCAAAAGTAATTGGGGTACTCACCAGAAATGGTGGGGGAAAATGGAATTATTTATCAGTTGCGTCGGTAGTATGTCACTCTTGAACATGACACTTGTCTGTAGTTCGTGTCGGGGTGGGGACATCTTACATTTGTCACTTTGCCTCCATGGGTTTGGTAAATCTGTTTGCCTCTCATTCAATTACTCATTTTATCAGCATGACCTCTGATTCCATTTGAGTCAAATACTACCGCCGAACTCCGGAGTCATGTCGTCGATATGTTAAAGAGCAGTTCCTTCTGCAGTTTTTCATTACTTGATTCTCTGTTCGGTCTTGATTCACAATCATATTGTTCCTCTTTCTCGTGTTGATGATGTGGGATACATCATGGCCCTCCTTCGACGAATTGCTTCCTGTCGAATTCATCTCATTATCGGGGAAGTTGATTTAGAGACTCTTTTCAGTACCTTAGAGCCATCATGCCTTAATGGCAGGCTTTTTCATTCGACAATAAGTTCACCTCATTCACCTTCGATCGGATGATTTCATGAGTGTTCAACTTCAGTTCCTTATTCACATCTCGTGGATTTTACTGGTAGTACCTTGAGGGCCATCGTCATTATTGGTGGTCTCTCTCGCGCCTGTTAACAATTTACATAATTGATTGGTAATCAAGTGATTTTCTTGCACGTTTGACTTTAGCTCACTCATTCACATGCCTGAATTTGTACTTGATCGAGTCATGACAGAGCACAATACCTTGGGTTTTTTTCTGATAAAGTCCAGGCTGCGAGGTGATATGAGTTATTCATGACTATATACATGACCCTTCTAGTTGTATGGCTTCAACCATACCTGAGTCCATATTTGTGATCCTTCTTATTGCTGGATTGTTGTGTCCATGCCATGGATCCTTTTACATGATATATTTTATGAATGGTTGCGTCCGTGCCGTATATTCAAGTATTTATATAAGATATTTCAGTTGTATATATGTACTTGATTCACAAGTTTTTTGATGACGATGTCTTGGTCTTGGCACATTCTCGTAAAGCATATCACCCCTCACTCTCATTCTGCCTTCATGATTTAGGGGGCATCTGTTACACAAAATTTTGTCACTGTCCTTGTATTCCTTGTTTCTGAATCCTAGAGGACCCTAACACTGATCCCTGTGTACATTTTCCATCATGAAAATATGCCATTGCATCCCTTGCAATCTGAAGAATAAACTCTCCGTTGATAATTCCTGGAGTAGCTCCTTAAAAATCCATATTTTTGGAGCATCATGACCTCTATGTGTCTCACCAGCGCTGATCACCCATCCTAAGCTTGTGAACAATGCTGATTGACGCTATTATGGAAATCACACCTGCACTGATCCACTTCTGGAAGATTAAAAAAAATGAAACGAAGCTTCATGGCCTAGAAGCTATGAAGGCAGAAAGATGGAAGTTTATTGGTCAATATATGGCCAAGCTTCCTCCCTTAGGCCTCTTGTTCCTATAAAAGAGGAACCTCCCAAAGAGATAAGCCATTTTCCCATCATAAGTGGATCCATGTCCCCTCCTCCAATTCTATAAATTCATCATCCTCCAATGCCTCTGCTAGTTAGAACATAATAGAGCATAACATAGAGAGGTTTGAAGATTGCCATAAGATTTGAAGGAGAGAGTTGAGCCCTTACCCTTCTCACGCTAAGTTAAAAATGAGTACTTTGGAGACGTGCCCGGATTTAGACCCGCTGAAGGAGAGCGTCGACATCAAGGTGCACGTTGTAACTCCTCCTCTATTAATAATATTATACAAATAATATTTATTTTCCATTATTGTTCATGTTTATGATTAAGAATTATAAAATTCCTTGATCGGTTATATAGGTCATATTTGTATATGAATGTTGCATTTGTATGCTTCTTTTTGTTTCTTGGTCACTTGTGCAGGTAATTGAACGCTGGTAGCAGCGGAGATCAAGTTTTGGAAAAGCGAAGGATCAAGTAGCTATGATGAAGAATAACATCGCAACATTAGATCAAGTAAGGCCATCTCTTTCGATCTATGTTTCATTTATAATCTAGGAAAGTAGGTGTTAGCTTGCTTCCCTTGTCACTAGACCGACTCTAGAGCTAGAGGTATCGTCTCTGTTCGCAGAGAGGATTTACCTATACAACAAGTTGGCGACTCCACTGGTGACAACAAGAGTTTCTCTTGAACTCAGAGCATAGTCCCTTTTCTTGTGTCAAGCTCCTTAAAAAATGAAACAAGCCCTTCCCAGCATAATTCCTTTTCTAGTGTCAAGCTCCTTAAAAAATGAAACAAAGCTCTTCGGAGCATAGTTCCTTTTCTTGTGTCAAGCTCCTTAAAAAATGAAACAAGCCTGTCGGAGCATAGTTCATTTTCTTGTGTCAAGCTCCTTAAAAAATGAAACAAGCTATTTAGAGCATAGTTCCTTCTTGTGTCAAGCTCCTTAGAAAATGAAACAATGTGTCAAGAGGATAGTTCTTTTACTATGTCAACCTCGTTAAAAAATGAATTAGGCCTTTATGAGGATAGTTCTTTTTCTGTTTCAACCTCGTTAAAAAATGAAACAAGTTCCCTTTCAATTCGAGCTTTTGATTAGATCTCGTAAAATCCCAGTCAAGTCTTTCACTTGATCTCGTAATTAAACCTTCACTCCATTCACCTGTTAGTAACCAACAGTCTACTCAGGCGAATGAAATGAAGCTTGGGGGCATGTACCTTGAATTTATTCACCATCCTGGGGGAATGCAAGCTTATTCCAAGCATAGTTTCCATGTTTCAAGCTTCTGTAAAAATGAAACCATTCTCACTTTACCTCTCGAGATTGACATTTTATCAGCCTGATTTGCCAGATGAACCGTTGTTTTCTCATTCCATCGTCACCATCTACTTGGCCGATCATACACCTTCACTTGGTTGTTTTACCCATTCCCAATTGTAATGAGTGGTCTTGTTAGCCAACCTCTTGACCTTTACTTGTTCTGAGTAGTTCCACCATAACTGGAACTAGTTGCTATGCTTTATGACACTCATTCCTCTAGGATGAGTCACCTTTAAGCTCTTTTTTGACTCTTGAAACATGAAAATATTGCCGAGTACTTGTTTTGAACTCATTAAAGTACAAAAAATGTCGTTTACCGAGTATATGTTTACCCCTTTTTTGGGTTGGCATAAACTATTTACGAAAAAGGAATACCTTAGTCAATCATGACTAAGAGGTTCTCTCAAACTTTGTTTTCTACCTTTTCGGATTCGAGATACTATCTACGAAATGGGCCCTGTGGATTTTTTCTTTTCCTCCTATTTTAAAACTCTCTAAACATGAAAAGGTGTCGAGTTTCACCTTTGTCAGACTCGTTAAAATTTAACGACATTGGAATCGTCACCATGACGCTACCGAGTTCCTCCTTCATAGGGCTCGTAAAATGTACTAGGATGGATTTGTCCGAAGGAAAAATTTATATGAAAAGCATATGTTATCCCCTTCAAGCTTGTTTTCAAAAATAATTGGGGTACTCACCAGAAATTATGGGGGGAAATGGAAGTATTTATCAGTTGCGTCGGTAGTATGTTACTCTTGAACATGACACTTGTCTGCAGTTCGTGTCGGGGTGGGGACATCCTACATTCATCACTTTGCCTCTGTTATGAAACCAGTTCCAAAAAAAGAAGAAAAGAGAGATCAACACCTTAGAAATAAGCCACTTCGAGGGGGAAACCTCCAATACATTACATAAATGAACAATTCTTGGATGATACAAATGACAAAACCTCCTTTCTATATATAGTTGTCCATGGGGCCACAATGTAATCCTAGCCGGCCTAATAATAATAATGTAAGGGCACAATAATAAAAATATGGGGTTTACATGGGTACAACAATAAAAATAAGGGGGGCTACACTAACATAACAAGGGACTACACTAGTAATATAGGGACTTAACATGCCCCTCTCCTTCAAACAAGTGTTGTCCTCAATGCTTGATTATTTCTTGATGCTTATGTATTAAATTCTCATCCTCCCATGTGGAAACTTCTGCAGGAAAGTTCTTCCACTTGCTAAGATACTCTGAAATTGGTCGTAATTGTCGAGTTCTTGTTTCTGGGATTGCTTCATAACTTCTTTCGATGTGATGTTGATATTCTTGTTGCGTCATTTGATTGTGCACCAAAGTTAGGTTATCATTTGAGAGTTGGATAACTTGTTGTTGATGCTTGATGTGATATTCCACTACTTTATCATCCATATTAGATTTCATTTGATCCTTCAAACCATCCAAATTAGCCTCCATTTCTGCTTTTAAACCATCTATGTCATCTTCGGTTGCTCTTCGTAAGATTGAAATTTGTTGCACTTGGTACCGTAATTTTGGTATCTCATACTGCAATTCTTCCTCTTCATGCCTCATAGTATAGATTTCTGAGGGCTTAATGGGTATGGAATTATTTTTTGGAGGAATTATATAGCCCAATGTTGATAAAAATTCTTCAATATGCCCTTGGAATCACTTCAAACTTCTTTTTCAAACGAATGTTATGCAATTTTAAAAAACAAATACGCACCTTTTTCTTTATTTTGAGGCGCTCCATATTGAAACTGAATTATATTTGTGATTTTGGATCTTCAATATCTGAAATTTGGCCTTGAGGTATCGCTCTGAATCCTCTTTCAAATACCACAGGTCTGACCTCATTTGGATTCTTCAAGGCAAAGTTATGTCCAATCTCCCACAATGACCTAATTATGGACTAGTTCAGTAGAGCGAACTTGTACAAATTGCCACATGTCACTATTTCCTCCTTTGTCTTTGAAATTGATAGACTGGAAACTACAGTCCATGTACTTGCGACCACTTTTTACAGCTTTCCAATCCAATGCTCAAAGAGAGAGTTATGAAGATTTTCCCATGATCACCTCCTTGAGATGAAATTCAGGAGCCTGAAAAAGCCCTAACTTCCACAGACCATGTTAGTCATCAGTATTTTTTACTTGTTAGTGATGACTAGTTCTCACAGCCAAGTTTTCTAGCAGCTGATCCAAAAATTTGTCATATTTTCCAGCTGGGAAAACACCCATAAAACTTTTTTGCTCTCCTACCTTTCAGTCCGCCCATGACGAGATGAAACCCCATTATCAAATCCTACCTAGCCTCAGCCATACTAATCTGCCCATCAGCTCTAAAGAGACAATCCAAATTTGTTCGAAAACTCCCCCTAAGTTAGGAAGTGGCGCTTTAAAGAATTTCACCCTTGGCAACCATCAAAGAGCCAAAAAACCCTCCATCTGCTATAGACCAGTCACAACCAACCTTCCACTCTGCTAATGAAGTTAGTCACAGCCCTAAGTCGCGCCACTTATACACCCTTAAGTCTCAGCAATACATAGACCAAAATCTCAAGCTGATATTAGGTGTTTTACAGTGTTTAATGGGTCTTTCAGGGACAAGAAACATATCAGCATCTCAGAAGACAATTCTTGACTCCACATGAGAAGACAACTGCTTCTCAATGTGATCTTGAGCCTAAGATGTAGCACAGAGCCAAGAGCTTCTCATCAAGTTCTTGCGACCTCATTCAAAGCCTGAAAGGACAGTAGAAGGAAAAGTAACACTGTCAAGAGGCTGTTGATAAGTCATGGCTAAAAACCTCCTTCATTTATAAGCAGAGGGTTAAGGCGCCTCCTTCATCTATAAGCAGAGGGCGATGGCCAAGGTTTTACTTGAAAAGTTGCAGCTCACTATAAGACATATTTGTTTTAATAAACAGTGAGATAGTAACACAGATTTTCTGAAGCAAAGTAATGATTTCAGGCAGAGGTAAAAGCATTAATGTTTTCAATGATTGTTTGCCTGCCATCATCCATGAAAGAAACCCTTGTCAAACATATTCATCAAACTTTCTACATTTGATTAAAGACAGAGGTTAAAGAGCATCAGACACTTTGCCAAGTGAAAGACCTCCTTCATTCATAAGCAGATGGCCAAGGCACTCACTGGTTTCAAGGTGTGATTGATCAAAGAATGAGTGGTAAGAACAGTAAGGAAATAGTTGAAACAAAGAAACAAGGTAAGAGGCCAAGAAGGAAAGTAGGGGTACCACTGCAATCCAAGGAGGTCAAGCTTATCTCTTAACAGCTGTTTCCTTCCAAAAGATAGTCTGCAGCCCAAACAGAACAAGATTGAAGAGTGATTGATGAGATATGTCAGTACACAGGCAAAGGACATAATAATGATTATGTTTCAGAGGACACTGATTCCCCTACTCATAAAAATATGTCCTTCAGATCTCTTAGCACAAGTTGACAAGGAAAATTTGAGTTTTGCTCTTCCCAAGAAAGGTATGGAAACTAGACCCAGTGGTTCATAGCATGCAAAATGGATTTTGCTATACTTTCTGTTTCTGGAGAAGATTTTAAAACGAATATAAACCTGTTCATTATAAAAAGGTCAATGGTACCATATCAGTGCATTTTGAGTAAGGGAGAGGTGTTAGAAAAAGCACCCTTTTTTTTTGACAGAGGATGATCAAACATAGGTGGGTGCAACTGCGTTTTGCACCTATAGTCAAGATTAGTTTCATAGTGGGCATTATTAACTCCAAAGCATTAAGAGCAAAGTGTTAGTTTATATTGCAAAAAGGGAAAAGGACCTCTGTCAAAATGTCAAAAGACACCCCCTGCAACATAAAATATCCTCTATGGATGTCCTCTTTTCATACAAAGTGCCAGAAGTATATAAGGGGTTTTTAAGGTGAAAGTTCAGCTTTTTCCTCAGCAAAAGGCACTGCAAAGTAAAGTACACAGTGGTTCATAGCATACATAAAAAACTTTGGCATGTTTTCAGTTTCTGGAAAGGATTTCAAAACAGATACAGGCATGTTCTTTATTAAAAGGCCAGAGGTACCATATCAGTACAATATGAGTAAAGACAGAGGATGATTAAACCTAAGATAAATGCCACTGCACTTTTCATCCATAGTCAGAAATGAGCTTAATAGACACCTGGCAGTCAAGTCATCTTCACAATAGGGCTTTATCATCTTTGAAGTATCCATAGCAGACAATATTAGTTCAAAGTTCAAAGGGTAAATCTTTCTCCCTGCAAAATGGCAAAGTGCTTCATAAACTCATTAATGTGTTATTGAGTAAATGTTACATTGTGAAAAGGGAACTAAGAAGTCAACAGTGGCAGAGCTTCTCCTTTAAAAAAATCATTGTGAAAGCTTAGGCAAACGTAACTAGGTCTCACCCACGATTAGAAAAGATCATCAGTTAAAATACATGCAGCTACATGCACAAGATGGTTTTGAGCCAGTCTCCTTCTAAAGTAGCAGATATGAATGCCCTTCAAATATGAAAGCACAGTGAGCAAAATGTAGCTTTTTGAATGTTTTTATAAAGTGATAGAGGTTAATACCTATTTAAGCTCTTTTAATTGCATACCAATTCTTTGCCAATAGTTAAAAACAGTTGGGTTGTCAAAAGCAAACAAAGTGTTGTTTCAAAGAGCAAAAGGTTCAAAAAACCCTTACAAGACTAAACCAAGGGTTTTTCATTTTTGTTTGCATTTCAAAACGACAAAGGACCTTTGCAAATTCATTATTCAAACACCAAAGCCCAAGAAAAGCATCCTTTTGAAATTCACAAGGCCAAAGAGAGAGGTTTTGAATCGGTTTTCAGAGTTTTAGAGGCGTTTAAACCGCGTGGCGCTCTTGTGCGCAGAAATTACAAAGGGCCACAAAGGCGCGTGACATGCCTGTGGCTTCTGGTCACAAGCGCCCGACAAGCCACCCGACTAGGTTTTTTGCGCGGCGTTCTTTTCCTCTAAAGTGCCGCGCAGCTGTTGACAGCTCAAACGCCTCCCAAATGAGTGGAACAACAGTCCAAGGTCCTCAAAACAACAACATCATCGATTTTTTAAGGTATCCCTTGATCCTCCTTAGAAAGTTGTCAATTTTTGAAGGGTGAGAGATGCTGTGTCTTCAAAGACTGAATGCGGGTGAGAAGATGAAGTTTGCATTATGAGTCAAGGAGATATGTTTTATTTTTAAACTCAAAACATGCCCATTAGTTGAAAGCTTTGTCAAAATTTTGAGAGGTTATCACTACTGTGACGAAACAAAGTTTAAATCGGTCAGCTTTGTGCAGTACTGAAAACAGTAGAAAGGAGCACAGGGTTTTAAAAATGTGAAACCATAGGTCAGTCTTCAAACACAGTGGTCATTCTGTGAGCTTCTTTGACCTTTCAATTTTTTTTTTTCAGGGTGTTGAAAAGACAAAACAATGTCTTGGCTTTCCATGCATAAAACATAGCCATTGAGTAAAAGTTACCATTTGCATTTCAAGATGTTGTAAAACTGGTATGAAAGAACAATGAAGTAACATGAGGGCAATTTTTTTTTGAAGGGAAGTTTTATTGTTGAATGCTACAGGCCTAGTTACTACATCACCAAAAAAACACAATAAGCCCTGTTAACCTATCTTATAAATAGTAAGCCTTGGACTGTATAGAGACTTGTTGATTGACTGTGCTTATATCATTATATATTTGGTGAGCTGCATACGAGGAGGTTGATGCTTTGTTCAAAGAGGAGTTCATTGGCCTTGGACTGCTACAGACCTTTGTAACCACATCAAGACACAACAGGCTCTGTCACCTTGTCCTTTATAAACAGTGACTTTGACTGTGGTGTAGTGTTGAAAATACTGGTTGAAAGGCATACCAAGAAGAGAAAAAGGGTCTTAAACTAAGAAGACTGTGTTTTGCCTTCCTCTAAAAAGACAAGGCTGTCTTTTTTCCCTCAAAGCACCAACAGGCAGGGTACTCTTACCACAAGCACAAGAAAGGTCCTTTTGACTGTCTTTATCCTTGTTTACTGTGTTTTCATTGTGGATATTGGCTTATTGATATACAAAGGTTGGGAAGGCAGCATTTTGAAGAAACATGGATCTTACATAAAAAAGGGGGGCATTTTACACAATATTCAAACTCATTGTTGCCTTATCAAATAGAGGGTTGACAGGTTGAAACAGAGTTTGGTTTGAAGAGCACATTTCAAAGACTTTGAAGCATTTTGTTGTTGTAGGAGCGCATCCAAGTCAATATGCCTCCTAGGCAAGATAGCAGAAGTGGGTTGCACAAGAGTTATGAGCCAATTTCTACCGAGGAAGTCAATGCACATCCATCTATCCTTTTCAATTTTCATGAGGTGGGTTGTTTGGATTTCTGCCAAAGGGTACAAGAAGTCAAAAGTTTCTCACCCTTAACACATTTGTGTGCCTTGAGGTTCAAAGACAAACATTTTCAAGTGGCTGGCCTTGATTTCAAGTTCTCCCCGAGATCCATATCCAAGGCGACTAAAATCCCATACATTGGCGAGAAATGGTTCAAGCAGGCCTATTTAGACTTGGATGAATACAAACCCTTCCTCAAGCCCGAGCACAGAGAAGCATGCACTGCTATTTTCCCTTTCTCTCATCTTCAAGCCAGCTATGCTCCTCTTATAAAGATCATAATGAAGTATTTCACTTGTGAAGGGAGATTTTCCCGAGTTTACGCATACCACATCCGACTGTTAATGCACTTCACAAGAACCAAGCAGCTCAACCTTCCTTTCTTCTTGTGCAAAAGCATTGAGAAAATGGCCTCCTTAGTCCAAAAAAAGCCCCTATCACAGCAAATAGCCTCTTTATTCCATCATTCTCTTATTAAAATCATCATCCTTCACCAACTGGAGAAGAAAGGGGTTTCTTGGGATGTTTTCATCAGTCACTCAGATTTCTCCACTGTCCCTCCAGTCCATACATCCCCCACATCTCCTACTCATCGCCCCTCGCCTTCCTCTAGTAGACCTACTCCTAGAAGGCTCAGATTCATTACAGAACAGTCAAGAGAGCATGGAGAAGGAGAGGGAAGTGGACAGCAAGAAGAGAAAGGAGATGAACATGAAGAAAAAGATGAGGAACAACAGGAAGAAAGTGATGGAGGGCAGCAACATGATAGTGATGCAAGTGAACAACAGCAAGAGCAAGAAGAGAAGAATGCTGAGCAGTAGCAATTTAGTGAGGAAGGACAGCAGTTTGGGCAGCAGTTTGAGCAGCAGCTTGAACCACAAGATGAGCAGGAAATTGAAGCACAGTAGCAGCATGATGTTGAGGAACAGGTGCAGCATAAAGAAGACAAACAACACCCTCATCATGATGCACAACACCCTCCTCAAGATACACAGCAGCTTCAAGAGGAAAGGCAAATTCAAGAAGGTGACAAGCAAGATGACAAAGGCAAAGCAATCATGCCTTCCTCTCCCAAAAAGGCTAAGCCCAAGACCACAAGAAAGAGAGTGCCCAAGGTTTTCACTCCAAATATGACAAGAACTCTCCGAAGAAAAATAAAGTTGCCAAAGAAGCCTCTCACTGACTTGCCTAGAAGAAAGAGCGCAAGGATAGCCTTCCAAGGCAAAGGAAAAGGCAAGGTAGGAGAAAGTCAAGAGCATGGAGGTGCATTGGCTGTCATCCCAATCCAAAGTGATGACAGTGATAATGAGGCCCGGATTCTAGAAAACCTTCTAACCCATAGAGAGGGCCAAATTGATGCATTGGAAAATGACCTTCATCGGGCAAAGAACTTCAATCACTTTTTGGAGATCCAAAATAGGCAAATGAGTGTCCATATGGCTGTTTATGAGACACGAGCAATCAAATACAAGAAAGAGGTCGTCAAAGCCCAAGCAAGGATAGAAGAGCTCATAGGTGATTTTGATGAGGATGAAGAAGAGGACCAGCCTAGGCGAAAGAAGCCTAGAACCATAGGGCTTAAAAGAGCCCTTGAAAAGCAAAGGGAAGAGGAACAAGCCCTTCTTCAATCATTTTCCCTCACTGCACTACTTGAGCAAGAGATTGAAAGCAATAAGGAGGCATGGCTATAAAGAGCCAATAAAAATTTGGAGATGAAGCTTGAGAAGGCCAACAGAGACTTAGAGTTGCAAAGGAGGATGACAAAGCATTATCAAAAGCTAAATCAGTTTGCACGACGCAAGTTAAAGGCCACTCAAGAGAAACTAAAGGAGGCAAAAGGGAAGCGCCCGGCACGGAAAGAGAAGAAAAGCACATCAGAACTTGACATTTTGGCTTCAGTTTCAGAGCATGTTGCTGAGGACCCTTGAGGGTCATGCACACCGATTTTGGGCACTTTTTGACAATTTTTGGTTTTTTGGCATTTTTGAGTTTTTGGTCAAAACTCATGAAATTCGCCATTTCATTTTGGGGATTCGTCAAGGGAGGAGAATGGTATCATTGGATTCCATAATTTCATGAGCACACCCTCAAAAATTTTCAGGACATTTGGAGATCATTTTCTCCCCCAAAATGGCGAAAAATGCTCGCTTTTTGCACACTCTGCCCGGTCTATCAGCAGACTGTAATTTTCTGGTTTTTTACACATAGGTGCAGATTTGGAAAACTTCTAGGCATCAGATCTGGAAAATTTTAGTTGTTCCGGAAAGTAGACACTTATAGCTTTCCAACAAGCTATCATGAGCCTTGTTTCGACATCGGGAAGGCTGCCAAATGTTTCCGGAAAGTCAGGGGACCTTTTGCTGATATAAATTTTGAATATTTTTGTAATTTTTGAACCTCTAAAAACTGCTTTTTCCAAATGTGCGTTTAGCTATTTTTGCACATGAAAAATGATGCAAAGTCAATATATTTCCCATTTTTAGCATTTTTTAGATATTTTATGAGATATTTTTGTGCCTTGGGCTTTGCAAAGCCTCAAGGACAAAACTAGATATTTTGATTAGGCCAATGAGGATGCAAGTTGAACCATGAGGTTTTCCTCACTTGAGCCTATTTATTCCACAAGCTCTCATTTGTAAACAAGGCTGAACTTGAGAAGAGAAGAAATATATGGTCATATGAGCTTTGGAAGAAAATACTTGTGTTATGCTTTTAGATTGCCTCTTGGATGTTCTTGGATTAATGATGAAGGATTGTTGATGGATTCCATGGCTTGGTAGAATGGTATAGTGTCTCTTGCTTTATTGTTGTCTTCTAGTTTTCATTCATGAATACATGTTTCTTGCTTGCTATAGATCAGTAGAGAACAAATTTGAGATATGCCCATGGAGGCACCTCAAATTTCCTGAATCTTCATAGCTTTTCATGTTTTCTTCTTCCCTAGTTGCATTAAAGAATTCTTAATTGCTCTTTAACAACTTGAGGATATTGTTGCTTGTTTCATTCATAGTTCTATACATGCCAAGTATGACTTACGGTACACCCTGCTTACCTATGGCTAGCTATAGTTCCATCCATGAAATTTCTCTTTGACTGATTAGATTATCATCTTGTTGAACCAAGGAGGCCTAGTTTCGATCTAGCCCTTTGCCTAAAACTATGCAGATCTTGTTGTTCAAAGTGCCCAATAACTTGAAGTACTGTGTTTAGGCGTTCCAACATAGTAAGTTAAGTTGTTTGTCTTCCTTAAGTGTTTTCCCCAAAGTCTGATAGCCATTTCCCAAAGTTAGAGGGTCTTATACTTCTATGCATGGCTTGAATGCTTATTTCTATGTATTGATTAGCTTGTACTTACATTTTGCATGATTAATGGTTTGCCCTACCATGTTTATGTTATCTATTGAACTAGTTATGCTTGAAATTCTTTGTTGTTCACAAACTTGATGTCCATTTACTCCATTTTGCCCAAAGATCCTTTCTACCTTGAATCAAATCGGCCCTTCAACAGCCTTGTATCGTCATCTGATAGCTTTCTTGACCTTTTGACCCCATAGCCCAGTTAATCTAACATCTTGTTATCTATTTTATATCTTTGATCAGTTTCATCCCTCACAACTTAAAAAACCAAAAAACTTACTTCATAACTAGCCTAAAATCAGAACACAATAAGCAAACACACAGATATCTCTTACACTTATAGAGAGAGCCCTCTCTGAGTCCAGGAAGGCTAGGTCCTTGGGCTCCAAAGTTTGGTTTGATGTTACACTGTCATTTGGCTTCCCAATCGGCCAAATCACGAGAACCTAACAGACCATATCTCCGAAACTATTGCGAACCAAGCTCTGAAATTTTGTGACGATGTTCCTCAGGAATTTGGCTTCATACTCTAAAAAATTCAGCTTATGAACCTTCATATAAAAAAAATTATAGCGGAAATGCCACGATGACCTGTTTAGGTTAAATTCAGGAGCCTGCAAAAGCCCTAACTTCCACAGATCATATCTCTGAAAATATTGCGAACCAAGATCTGAAATTTTGTGACGATGTTCCTCAAGATTTTGGCTTCACACTCTAAAAATTTCAACTTTTGAACCTTCGTAGAAAAAAAACGTTACAGCGAAAACTCCACGATGGCCTGTTAGGAGCAGCGAAACCCTAGAATCCAAAGCTCTAATACCAAATGTTGTGAAACCAGCTCCAAAAATAGAAGAAAAGAGAGATCAACACCTTAGAAATAAGCCACTTCGAGGTGGAAACCTCCAATACATTAATAAATGAATAATTCTTGGATGATACAAATGACAAAACCTCCTTTCTATATATAGAGTCCATGGCACCACAATGTAATCCTAATGGGGCCACAATGTAATCCTAATGGGGCCACAATGTAATCCTAGCCGACCTAATAACAATAATGTAAGGGCACAATAATAACAATATGGGGTTTATAGGGGTACAACAATAACAATAAGGGGGGCTACACTAACATAACAAGGGACTACACTAGTAATATAGGGAATCAACAACCTCCATGGGTTTTAGAAATTTGTTTGCCTCTCATTCAACTACTCATTTTATCAACATGACCTCTGATTCCATTTGAGTCAAATACTGCCAAACTCCGGAGTCATGTCGCCGATAAGTTCAAGAGCAGTTCCTTTTGTAGTTTTTCATTACCTGATTCTCTATTCGGTCTTGATTCAGGACCATCCTGTTCCTCTTTGTCGTGTCGATGATGTGGGATACATCATGGCCCTCCTTCGACGGATCACTTCATGTCGACTTCATCTCATTATCAGGGAAGTTGATCTAAAGACTCTTTTAAGTACCTTAGAGCCTGCATGCCTTAATCAGATTCACCCCATTGGCTTTCGATCAGATGATTTCATGAGTGTTCGAATTCAGTTCCTTATTCACATCTTGTGGATTGTGCTGGTATTACCTTGAGGGCCATCGTCATTATTGGTGGTCTCTCTCGCGCCTGTTAACAGTTTACATCATTGATTGGTAATCAAGCGATTTTATTGCATGTTTGACTTCAACTCACTCATTCACATGCCTGAATTTGTACTTGATCGGGTCATGACGGAGCACAAGACCGTGGGTTTTTGTCTGATAAAGTCCAGGTTGCGAGGTGATATGAGTTATCCGTGACTGTATACATGACTCTTCTAGCTGTACGGCTGCGACCATACCTGAGTCCATATTTGTGATCCTTCTTATTGCTGGATGGTTGTGTCCATGCCATGGATCCTTTTACATGATATCTTTTATGGATGGTTGTGTCCAGGCCTTATATTCAAGTATTTATATAATATATTTCAGTTGTATATATGTACTTGATTCGCAGGTTTTGCGACGACGACATCTTGGTCTTGGCACGTTCTCGTAAAGCATATCACCCCTCACTCTCGTTCTGGCTTCATGAATTATGGGGCATCTATTACACAAATTTTTTTTACTGTCCCTATATTCCCTATTTCCGAATCCTGGAGGACCCTAACACTGATCCCTATGTACCTTTTCCCATCATGAAAAATATGCCATTGCATCCCTTGTAATATGAAGAACAAACTCTTTGTTGATAATTCCTGGAGTAGCACCTTAAAAACCCATCTTTTTGGAGCAGCGCGACCTCTCTGTGTCTCACCAATGCCAATGACCCATCCTAAGCTTGTGAACAATGCCGATTGACGCTAGTATGGAAATCGCACCCACGCCGATCCACTTCTGGAAGATTTAAAAATAATGAAACGAAGCTTCATGGCCTAGAAGATTTGAAGGCAGAAATATGGATGTTTGTTGGTCAATCTATGGACCAGATTCCTCCCTTGGGCCTCTTGTTCCTATAAAATAGGAACCTCCCAAAGAGATAAGCCATTTTCCCATCATAAGTGGATCCATGTCCCCTCCTAAATTTCTATAAATTCATCATCCTCCAATGCCTTTTCTAGTTAGAATAGAATGAAGCATAACATAGAGAGGTTTGAAGATTTCCATAAGATTTGAAGGAGAGAGTTGAGCCCTTAGCCTTCTCAAGTTGAGTTGAAAACAAGTGCTTTGGAGACGTGCCTGGATTCAGACCCGCTGAAGGAGAGCATCAACATCAAGGTGCAGGTTGTAACTCCTCTTCTATTAATAATATGATACAACTAATATTTATTTTCCATTCTTGTTCATGTTTACGATTAAGAATTATATCATTCCTTGATCAATTATATTTGCTATATTTGTATATGCATGTTGCACTTGTATACTTATTATTGTTTCTTGGTCAGTTGTGCAGATAATTAAACACTGGTAGCAGCGGAGATCAAGTTTTGGAAAAGTGAAGGATCAAGTAGCTACGACAAAGAATAACATCGCAGCATCAGGTCGATGAAGGCCATCTCTTTCGATCTATGTTTCATTTATAATCTAGGAAAGTAGGTGTTAGCTTGTTTTCATTGTTGCTAGACTGACTCTAGAGCTAGAGGGATCGTCTCTGTTCACATAGAGGATTTACCTATACAATAAGTTGGCGACTCCACTGGTGACAACAAGAGGTTCTCTCGAACTCGGAGCATAGTTCCTTTTCTTGTGTCAAGCTCCTTAAAAAATGAAACAAGCCCTTCGAAGCATAATTCCTTTTCTTGTGTCAAGCTCCTTAAAAAATGAAACAAAGCTCTTCGGAGCATAGTTCCTTTTATTGTGTCAAGCCCCTTAAAAAATGAAACAAGCTCGTCGGAGCATAGTTCCTTTTCTTGTATCAAGCTCCTTAAAAATTGAAACAAGCTATTCAGAGCATAGTTCCTTCTTGTGTCAAGCTCCTTAGAAAATGAAACAATGTGTCAAGAGGATAGTTCTTTTACTATGTCAACCTTGTTAAAAAATGAATTAGGCCTCTATGAGGATAGTTCTTTTTCTGTGTAAACCTCATTAAAAAATGAAACAAGTTCCCTTTCAATTCGAGCTTTTGATTAGATCTTGTAAAATCCCAGTCAATTATTTCACTTGATCTCGTAATTGAACCTTCGCTCCATTCACCTGTTATTAACCAACATTCTACTCAGGCGAATGAATTGAAGCTTGGGGGCATGTACCTCGAATTGAGTCACCATGTTGGGGGAATGCAAGCTTATTCCAAGCATAGTTTCCATGTTTCAAGCTTCTGTAAAAATGAAACCATTCTTAGTTTACCTCTCATGATTGCCATTTTATCAGCCTGATTTTCCAGATGAACCTTGGTTTTCTCATTTCATTGTCACCATCTGCTTGGCCGATCGTACGCCTTCACTTGGTTATTTTACCCATTCCTTAGGAACCACTGCAATGAGTGGTCTTGTTAGCCAACCTCTTGACCTTTACTTGTTCTTAACAGTTCCACCATAACCGAAACTAGTTGTTATCCTTTATACCACTCGTTCCTCTAGGATGAGTCATCTTTAAGCTCTTTTATGACTCTTGAAACATGAAAATATTGCCGAGTACTTTTCGTTTTGAACTCGTTAAAGTACAAAAAATGTCATTTATCGAGTATACATTTAACCCTTTTTTCGGGTTGGGATAAACTATTTACAAAAAAAGAATACCTCAGTCAATCATGACTAAGAGGTTCTCTCGAACTTTGTTTTCTACCTTTTCGGATTCGAGAGACTATCTACGAAATGGGCCCTGTGGATTTTTCTTTTCCTCCTCTTTTAAAATGTTAGGTCCCTATATTACTAGTATAGTCCCTTATTGTTGTTAGTGTAACCCCCTTATTGTTATTATTGTACCCTTGTAACCCCCATTTTGTTATTATTGTGCCCTTAAATTATTATTGTTAGGTCGGCTAGGATTACATTGTGGCCCACTAGGATTACATGATGGCCCCATGGACTCCTATATATAGAAAGGAGGTTTTGTAAATTGTATCATCCAAGAATTGTTCATTTATATAATGTATTGGAGGTTGCCCCCTTGAAGTGGCTTATTTCTAAGGCGTTGATATCTCTTTTCTTCTATTTTTGGAGCTGGTTACTCAACATTTGGTATTAGAGCTTTGGATTCTAGGGTTTCGTTGCTCCAAACAGGTCATCCTGGCATTTTCGCTATAACTTTTTTTCTACGAAGTTTCAGAAGCTGAAATTTTTAGGGTGCGAAGCCGAAATCCTGAGGAAGATTGTCTAAAAATTTCAGAGCTTGGTTCACAATATTTTCAGAGATATCATCTGTGGAAGTTAGGTCTTTTTTCAGGCTCCTAAATAGGTCATCGTGGAATTTTCGTTATAAATTTTTTTCTACGAAGGTTCAGAATCTGAAATTCATATGGTGCGAAGCTGAAATCCTGAGGAAATTTGTCAAAAAATTTCAAAGCTTGGTTCGCAACATTTTTGGAGATATGATTTGTGGAAGGTAGTGCTTTTTCAAGCTCCTGAATTTCATCTCAAAGAGGTGATCGTGGAAAAAGTTCAATAACTCTCTGTATGGGCATCGGATTGGAGTGTCGTAAAAAGTGGTCGCAGGTACATGGACTGTAGTTTCTTGGATATCAATTTTAGAGACAAAGGACAAAACAGTGACACGTGGCAAGTCGTACAAGTTCGCTCTACTGAACCAGTCTAGAATTAGGTCATTGTGGGAGATTGGACACAAATTTGTCTTGGAGAATCCAAATCAGGTCAGACCTGTGGCATTCGAAAGATAATTCAGAGGGCTACGTCGGTACCAAAATTCAAATATTGAAGTGCTGCAAGCACAGAGATAATCCAATTTCAATATCGAGCTCCTCAAAAGCAAGAAAAAGGTGTGTATTTTTTTTCTTTCCGAATTGCATAAGTCTTGTTTGAAGAATCAATTTGAATTGATTCCAAGGGCATATTGTAGAAAAGATATCAGTATTGGGTTCTAAAAGATGCCCCGTAAAAATAATTCAACACCCATTAAGCCTTCAGAACGCTCTACTATGACTCATGAAGATGAAGAATTGCAACATGATCTATCAAAATTACAAGAGCAAGTGCAACAAATTTCACTCTCGCAAAGAGCAACAAAAAATGAAATGGAAGTTTTGAAGAAAGCTATGGAAGCTAAGATGGATGGCATGGAAGTTGGCATGGAAGCTAAGATGGATGACATGAAAGACAACATGGAAAACATGAAGAATGATCTAAAAGTAGACATCGAAGGTTTGACAAAGTTGATACAAGAAATGTTTCCTAATGGTGAAAAGATAGTAGAAGAACCTCATGATGAGAACAAAATAAATGTTAATCGTGATTTCATAAACTCTAATGTTGGCGGGAAGAACCACCATATTACAAAAATGGATATGAGGAAGTTTGATGGAAAGGATCCTGTAACATGGATACTACAGATGGAGCAATATTTTGATCTCCATAATGTGAAAAACACACAAAAGGTACGCATTGCAACTTTACATTTAGAACAAAATACATTTGTATGGTATCGATGGATTTGCTCTCGTAAAAAAATTGTCACTTGGTCAATTTTTATGGAGGAAATGATAGCACATTATGAGGATACAAAGAGCAACACCTTCTTTAGCCAATTGATAAATCTCAAACAAAAGGGTTTAGTGGGGCAGCACATTGAGGACTTCCAAAAATTGAATATAAGGGTAACTGATATTCGAGAGGAACACGGGATTGATCTCTTCATAGGCACTCTAAAGGATAACATCCAACATGAAGTTCGTGTTTTGGAACCTCATTCATTAGAGAAGGCATTCAGGTTGGCAAGAAAAGTTGAATGTAAAATTATGGCGACAAGGAAGCCTACCACTCAATTCTATAAAGAAGGAAGTGTTGCTACGCCTAGATTTCCACAACCTACAAGGTTGACACCACAACAATTGGAAGAAAAAAGAGCAAAGGGCTTTGCTATAGTTGTGATAGCAAATACACTAAAGGTCATAAGTGTGCTGAGAAGAAATTATTTTACATAGATTGTGAAGAGGAAGAAGAAAATGAACAAGAAGAGGATATACACCTGGAACCAGCCTTAGAAGAGGAAGAAATGAATCCGACCATATCGTGTAATGCGCTGGCAGGAATTACCACTCCTCAAACTCTCAAGATACAAGGACAAATCAAGAAGAAAAAGGTGATAGTGTTGATAGATTCAGGTAGCACCCATAATTTTATTCATTGTAAGGTAGCCAAGGAATTAAATTGTTTCCTATACCCAACACCAGAATGTCAAGTGATGGTTGCAAATGGAGGAACTATAAATTGCTCTGGAAAATGCTATAATATCAAGCTAACCATGGGGGAATATGTATTGACTAGTCCAATGCTTTCCATTCCTATGGGAGGTGCTGATGTTGTACTAGGAGTACAATGGTTACAATCTTTGGGGACGGTAGCTTTTAATTTTCAAGAACTCTTCTTGAAATTTTTTTCAGAAGGAAAGGAAGTCGAATTACGGGGTATTGCGGGGAAGCCAGGAAGGATAATAAGCTCTAATGTCATGACAAAGCTTCTAAAGAAAGAACAGCGAGGCGTAATTGCACAATTGTGCTCACTAGAAGTTCCAACATCAAAATCATCTATTTCTGCAGATCTCCAACAAGTCTTGGACAATCATTCCAAGGTGTTTGAAACTCCCAAAGGACTCCCACCTATTGGTGATCATGATCATGCTATTCATTTGATTCCAGGAAGTGTTCCTCCAAACATCAGGCCTTATAGATATCCTTACTTCCAAAAGAGCGAAATTGAACGTATGATTGCAGAAATGTTAGAGGCATGTATAATTCAACCTAGTCAAAGTTCTTTCTCTGCTCATGTAGTATTGGTACACAAGAAGGATGGATCATGGCGAATGTATCCAGATTATAGGGAGCTCAATAAGCTCACCATTAAAGACAAATTCCCCATTCCTGTGATTGATGAATTATTGGATGAATTACATGGAGCAATTTATTTTACCAAGTTGGATCTTCGTTCAGGATATCATCAAATTAGAATGAAGACAAAAGATATTCCAAAAACAACATTTCAAACTCATGAGGGTCATTATGAATTTTTGGTCATGCCTTTTGGCCTTACCAATGCACCTTCTACATTTCAAGGGTTGATGAATTCCATTTTCAAACCCTTCCTTCGAAAATTTGTGCTATTATTTTTTGATGATATACTAATCTACAACAGGTCTTGCAAGGATCATGTTGAACATGTTGACAGGGTGCTCAAACTATTGCAGAAGAAACAATTATATGCAAAAACATGCAAATGTTTCTTTGGAGTACAAGAGGTGGAATATCTGGGTCATATTGTATCTCATGAGGGTGTTAAAGTAGACCCTAACAAAATTAAAGCCATTAAGGAATGGAAAGTCGCTACAACCATAAAGAAGTTGCGAGGATTTCTCGGCTTAACAGGGTATTATCACAAGTTTGTTAAGAATTATGGGAGAATAGCAGCACCTCTAACAACATTATTGAAGAAAGATGCATTTTCATGGACTCCTGAAGCAACTAAGGCCTTTGAACATCTTAAAGAGGCAATGTGCCTATCACCCGTCTTAGCTACGCCAGACTTCACAAAAACCTTTATTGTGGAATGTGATGCCTCAGGAAATGGAATTGGTGCAGTTTTAATGCGGGAAGGAAGACCCATTGCTTTTGAAAGTCGTCCAATCAAAGGAAAGTATTTACAGAAACCTATTTATGAGAAGGAAATGTTAGCAATATTGCATGCACTAAAGAAATGGCGAACTTACCTAATGGGAAGACACTTCAAGGTAAAAACCGATCATGATAGTCTTAAACACTTTTTGGAACAAAGACTATCGTCAGAAGAGCAACAAAAATGGGTCACAAAGATGTTGGGTTATGACTTTGAAATAATCTACAAAAAAGGAAAGCTTAATGTTGTTACAGATGCACTCTCAAGAAAGAATGAAGAGGTGGAAGCATTGCTTTGTGCCATTTCTATTATCCAACCAGATTGGATAACCGAAGCAAGAGATGAATGGAAGAAGGACAAAGATGTATGGACACTCATTCAAAAGTTGCGGCAAGATCCTAGTACATCTGATACATTTAGTTGGAAAAATGATTCCTTATGGTACAAAGATCGCTTATATCTTTGTAAGAATTCCCAACTAAAACAAAAGATTCTTCTGGAATTGCACACTTCTCCTTTAGGAGGACACTCAGGATTTTTAAAAACTTACCACAGGGTGAAGAAAGAATTTTTTTGGGATAGCCTTAAATCTGATTTTCAAAAGTTTGTGGCGGAATGTTTGGTTTGCCAGCAGAATAAAGTGGAAACAATTAAGACCCCGGGACTTCTACAACCTTTATCCATTCCAAGTCAACGTTGGGAGGAAATTTCAATGGATTTTATCACAGGTTTACCTAAGTCCGAAGGAAAGAGTGTCATCATGGTGGTAGTTGATAGACTTACCAAGTATGCACACTTTTGTGCATTATCTCATCCATTTAAAGCAAGTACAGTTGCTACTACATTTATGGACAGAATTCAAAAGCTACATGGAAGTCCAAGGGTCATTGTGAGCAACAGAGATCCCATTTTTACTGGAAATTTTTGGACGGAGTTATTTTCTTGTTTGGGTACTCAATTAGCTCATAGCTCATCTTATCATCCTCAATCTGATGGTCAAACTGAGATAGTAAATAAATGTTTGGAAGGATATCTTCGTTGTTTTGTATCCGATAAACAAACACAATGGGTCAAGTGGTTACCTCTTGCTGAATGGTGGTATAACACTTCCTTCCATACTGCAGCAAAAATGACCCCATTTATGGCACTTTATGGATATCATCCACCATCCATCACATCATCTTTAAGGAAAATTCGAAGGTTCAAGCAGTGGAAGATCACATCGAGCATCAGCAAGAAGTTCTCCAACTCTTAAAGGATAACCTGAATTTGGCACAAAATCGAATGAAACAACAGGCAGATCAACATCGCGGCGAGAGAAGTTTTGATGTAGGAGATTGGGTATTTTTACGGCTACAACCATACAAACAAATGTCCCTCAAGCAAGCAAAGAAGGATAATAAATTATCGCCAAAGTACTATGGTCCTTACAAGGTGTTGCAAAAGATTGGTACTATGGCATACAAATTGGAGCTTCCTTCTTCTTCGCGAGTACATCCGATTTTCCATGTTTCATGCTTAAAGAAGGTTATAGGTGAAAATCTTCCAGTTCAAACAGTATTGCCAGAACTTGATGGGGAAGGGAAAATCATATTGGAACCTGAAGCAGTCATGGAAAAAAGAACTCGACAACTACGGAATCGATCAATTTCGGAGTATCTCATCAAGTGGAAGAACTTACCCACTGAAGATTCTACATGGGAGGATGAGAATTTTATACAAAAGCACCCAGAGCTACTCAAGCGTTGAGGACAACACTTTTTTTGAAGGAGAGGGGCATGTTCGGTCCCTATATTACTAGTATAGTCCCTTATTGTTGTTAGTGTAACCCCCTTATTGTTATTATTGTACCCTTGTAACCCCCATTTTGTTATTATTGTGCCCTTAAATTATTATTGTTAGGTCGGCTAGGATTACATTGTGGCCCACTAGGATTACATGATGGCCCCATGGACTCCTATATATAGAAATGAGGTTTTGTAAATTGTATCATCCAAGAATTGTTCATTTATATAATGTATTGGAGGTTTCCCCCTCGAAGTGGCTTATTTCTAAGGCGTTGATATCTCTTTCCTTCTATTTTTGGAGCTGGTTACTCAACATAAAACTCTTTAAACATGAAAAGGCGTCGAGTTTCACCTTTGTCGGACTCGTTAAAATTTAATGACATTGGAATCGTCACCATGATGGTACCGAGTTCCTCCTTCATAGGGCTTGTAAAATGTACTAGGATGGATTTGTCCAAAGGAAAAAATTATATGACAAGCATATGCTATCCCCTTCAAGCTTGTTTTAAAAAATAATTGGGGTACTCGCCAGAAATGGTGGGGGGAAATGGAAGTATTTATCAGTTGCGTCGGCAGTATGTCACTCTTGAACATGACACTTGTCTACAGTTCGTGTCGGGGTGGGGACATCCTACATTCGTCACTTTGCCTCCATGGGTTTGGGAAATCTGTTTGCCTTTCATTCAATTACTCATTTTATCAACATGATTTTTCGGTTATTTCAGATATTTCAGTTGTATATATGTACTTGATTCGCAGGTTTTCCGACGACGGTGTCTTGGTCTTGGCACGTTCTCGTAAAGCATATCACCCATCACTCTCGTTCTACCTTCATGATTTAGGGGGCATCTGTTACACAAAATTTTGTCACTATCCTTGTATTCCCTATTTATGAATCCTAGAGTACCCTATCACTGATCCTTGTGTACCTTTTTCCATCATGAAAAATATGCCATTGCATCCCTTGCAATATGAAGAACAAACTCTCTTTTGATAATTCCTGGAGTAGCTCCTTAAAAACCCATCTTTTTGGAGCAGTGCGACCTCTCTATGTCTCACCATAGCCGATGACCCATCCTAAGCTTGTGAATAATGCCGATCGACACTAGTATGGAAATCACACCCGAACCGATCCACTTCTGGAAGATTAAAAAAAATAAAATGAAGCTTCATGGCCTAGAAGCTTTGAATGCGGAAATATGGATGTTTGTTGGTCGATATATGGCCAAGCTTCCTCCCTTGGGCCTCTTGTTTCTATAAAAGAGGAACCTCCCAAAGAGATAAGCCATTTTCCCATCAAAAGTGGATCCATGTCCCCTCCTCCATTTCTATAAATTCATTATCCTCCAATGCCTCTGCTAGTTAGAACAGAATAGAGCATAACATAGAGAGGTTTGAAGATTGCCATAAGCTTTGAAGGAGAGAGTTGAACCCTTAACCTTCTCACGCTGAATTGAAAACGAGTGCTTTGGAGACGTGTTTGGATTCAGACCCGCTGATGGAGAGCGTCGACATCAATGTGCAGGCAGTAAATCCTCTTCTATTAAATATATGATATAACTAATATTTATTTTCCATTCTTGTTCATGTCTATGATTAAGAATTATAATATTCCTTGATCGGTTATATAGGTTATATTTTTATATGCATGTTGCACTTGTATGCTTCTTTTTGTTTCTTGGTCACTTGTGTAGGTAATTGAACACTGGTAGCAGCGGAGATCAAGTTTTGGAAAAGCGAAGGATCAAGTAGCTTCGACGAACAACAACATCGCAGCATCAGATCGAGGCAAGCCATATATTTCTATCTATGTTTCATTTATAATCTAGGAAAGTAGGTGTTATCTTGTTTCCCTTGTTGCTTGACCGACTCTAGGGCTAGAGGGATCGTCTCTGTCTACAGAGAGAATTTACCTATACAACAAGAGGAGGAGTGGATCTGGTGGCATTACTTCAGGAAAAAGTTGAGCCAGAGCATGCAGGAGTACACCACATAATTCAAAAATATGGTTATAATGATGGGTATCTCTCCGAAGAACCTAGATGTTCTTCTCAAGTATTTGGGAGGTCTGCACCACCATCTATGTGAGAAAGTAATGTTGTTCAAGCCTAAATTGGCGGATGAGGCTTTTAAACAAGCATAGTACCTGGGGAACATAGGCCTGAAAAGAGCACAATCAAGTGGATTGGGGTAGAAGGAGCAATAAGGTGCTTCTAAGGAGGGCAAGAAGAAGCAAAAAGGGGGAAAATATAAGAAGATGGTAGCCACAACATACTAGTGCAAAGATCCTAGCAACCACTGCACCATTGATGACCATATAGAGGAGAAGTGTTGGAAGTTGCATCTAGAGCTAAACACGAAGAATAAGAAGAAAGGTAAAAAGAAGAAGAATATCATGGCCATTAATTCGAGAAACAAAGTTGAAAGCAGCTCAGATGTGGATGAGAAGATCATTTGTACATCAGTACAAAAGGAGGTGAATCTGAGTAGCTTTCAACAATAGGAAGAGAAATAAATGACCAAACTCTTCCATATAAAGGCACAGGTCAAGAAGACAAGGATTGATGCTCTATTTGACTCAGGATCGCAGGCGAATCTCATTACATTAGAACTGGTCATGAAGTTGGGGCTGGAAATTTATGATCATATAAACCCATATCCATTGGGATGGGTAATTAAGGATGCAAAACTAAAGGTAACAAAATAGTGAAAAATGAGATTTTCTATTAGTGCTAATTGTATTGATGAAGTGGATATGGATGTGGTTGCCCTTGATGTATTTGGATTTGTGTTTGGGAGTCCATACATGTACATGCATGATGCAATATTCATGAAGAGAGCTAACCAATACCGACTCATCGAGGATGGAAAATCGTTCATCATCAACTTCCACAAAGGCAAGTCAAAAATTTCACTAGTAAGTGCCAACCAAGCCAAGAAATAGATCAGTTCCAGTAGGAAGTATGTTTTATTGTTTTTAAGAGAAATTCAGTATGAAGAGGAGTCAATAAGAGGCAAGTCATCCCTGGAGGGGTGTACTAAAAAAAATAAAAAAATGGAAGAGTTGTTACATGCATACAAGTATGTGTTCCGAGAGCCCAAAGGGTTACCACCTAAGAGAGAAGTGGAACATATGATCATTGATCCAAAGAAGGATTCGACTTGGCATATGTCATGTACATATTACAAGGCATTGAATAAAATCATGCTTAAGAACATATACCCCCTGCCCAAGATAGATCATCTGCTAGATCAGTTGCAGCAAGCAAAGTACTTCACCAAGTTGGACTTAAAGTTTGAATATCACCGGGTTCGAGTCAAAGAAGAAGATACATGGAAGACTACCTTCAAAACCATGAAAGGTTTGTATGAGTTGTTAGTTATTCCATTTGGCCTATGTAATGCACCAACTACTTTTATGAGATGAATGAATGTTGTATTGCTCTCTTTTATAGATTCATTTGTTATTGTCTATTTGGATGATATACTAATATATAATGCTACATGGGAGGGGCATATTTCACATTTGACGCAGGTGTTGGAAACATTGAATAAGAAACAACTACTAGCAAATCTCAAGAAGTGTGAGTTTGCACAACAAGATTTGGTGTATCTGGGGTAAGTGATCGGTGGAGGAGAGATGAATATAGATCCTTCCAAGATGAAGGCCATCATGAAATGGCTAGAGCATATGAATGTTTGTGAGGTCAAGATTTTCATTGGGGAAACACAATACCTAAGGAAATTCATAGCCTCATTTTCAATGGTAGCAACACTGCTCCACGCCATAACAACAAGTGGCATGAGTTTCCAGTGGGGAAAAAGTCAGCAAAGGGATTTCAAGGAGTTAAAGAAGAAGATTAGTCAAGCACCAGTTTTGGAATTACCAAACTTACAACGACCTTTCAAAGTGGAGAAAAATGCGAGTGGGTATGCTATGGGAGCTGCCTTGATGCAGGGAGGAAGGCTTGTATGTTACCATTATGAAGTTTTTCACGGGGAAGTTCTTAACTACCCTACCAAAGATAAGGAGCTTTATGCCATGGTGTAAGTTGTGAAGAAGTGAAAGCACTATCTGATGGGAAAGGAGACATTAATCCACACAGATCACCGATTGTTACAGTACTTGCAGGCCTAAAGTAAGCTAAACAAACCAAGCAGTACAAGTGGATGGGGTTTTTACAACAGTTTCATTTGGTGATCACGTATAAGAAGGCAAGGAAAAACAACTTGGCCGACATGTTATCAAGACCACCCACATCAAAGGTCACAACTTTGGGAAATATTATGCACATGGAGTCATTCACCCATGATGCATATAGAGAGGCATATTCAGAGGATGATGACTTCAAGGAGGTGTATCAACAGTTGTAGAGTCAGATTCATGTGCACGATGGTGACAACAACATTGAATACCATCTCCAAGATGGGTTACTCTGTAGGATGGATAAGTTATGTGTTCCTAAAGGTGAGTGATTGTAGCTGATTAGATAGGCTCACACCTTGAAGGTTTTAGGGCACTTTGGTGTAAGGAAGACCGTCACTAACTTGCAGAGGTATGTGTATTGGCCCAAGACGCAAGAGCAGGTAGCTAGGTTCATAAGAGGATGCATGCTTTGTTGTACCAACAAGCCTAGCAACAAGAATCAAGGTCTATATCATCCCTTACCTATGTCTACTCGTCCTTGGGAAAGAATTTCCATCGATTTTGTGGGAGGTTTACCGACAAACAGGAAGGGACATGATTACCTGTTCATGGTAGTTGACTGGTTCAACAAGATGTGTTTTCTGATGCCCTGTAAAAATACCATCAACAAGCAAGAAGCAACAAAATTATTCTTTGGACAGGTCTGGGTGCACTTTGGGATACCAAGGAGCATCATTTCTGACATGGATACAATATTTATTAGTGTATTATGGAATACATTATGGGAGAAGATGGATACAAAGTTGAAGAGATTTACAACATTCCATCCACAGACAAATGGGAAGACAAAAGTAGTCAACAAGACTTTGGTGTAGCTTCTGAGGGGATACAACTAGAAGCATCCGAACACCTGAATGAAAATCTAGTATATATACAACATTCTTGTAAAAAAGAAGCCCACACTTCTACATGAAAGTCCACATTTGAGACTTGTTTTGGATATTTTCCACCTTCACCTTTGGATAATGCATATAGGTAGCAAGTAGGAGTGAGGGAATATATTAAAAGAGATGCTTTGAGGGATGAAAAATTTATAAAGAAGATCACACAGATCCATCTACAGGTACAGGAAACACTGCAAAAGTCTTAGGAAAAATATAAGCCCAGGCATGATCAACACAGAACATAGAAGTCATTCAAGGTGGGAGAAAAAGTATGGTTACAATTGAACAAGGAGAGGTTGCAGGGGCTTGGTAAGAAAATAAAGGCTCTAAGGTATGGTCCCTTTGAGATACTGGAAAAGGTGGGTGATAATGCTCAATTTACCACCATATATGTGCATTTACTCAGTTGTGAATGTAGAGAATTTGAAACTCTGTGAGCCTTCCATGCTAGATCAAGAGGTCCTACTTTCTGTTGAGGATTTGGCACTAGAGACTCAGGAATATTTGAAAAAAGATACAGTTTTGCAAAAGAGGTACAGAACTATAAGACAAGGGTAGCACGAGCTTTGGCAGATTGGGTTGAAGGAACAACTTCCAGGAAAATCTAAATGGTACATTAGAGAGAAGGCGGGGGGAAATTTTCCTCACCTCATTCAGTAAAATATTTTGGAGAGAAAGAGCCTCCCAAAATGGGGAGGTGTGATATATATTGGATAATTATATTATTTTTCATCCATCTCGATGCATTTGTATTGGAAAAAGTGGAGGAATCAACTCATGGGACCCTTTTTATTGGCGGTGTTGTCACTCCTAGAGACAACCTAGAGTTGTGATAGACCAGTGCCTAGGACATCTTAGCATAGCAGGGAGCTTATAATATGATGTTTGAAGTTTTCAGCTTCAGCTCACATGCTATCTCCTGTAAAAAGGGAAATGAAATAGAATGGGACCAAACTCTCAGAAACTGATACCGGAAAAGAGACACTGCCGAGATAAGATGCGAAACTTCTAATACAAAAGCGACAGACAATTCAGAGACAGTTTACTGCAAAGCGGGCCGATTCAAAAATACTTCACAGATACAAATTATCAGAAGGTGGATGAAGTGAAATAAATATTGAGAAGATATTAGTTAACATTGAGCTGATACCCAGATATACAATACCACCATGCATGGGCTTACCAATCTAAGAATCCATACATGATAATAGCATTTTAAAAGCACCCTCCCAAAGCAACTAATATAGCAGAAGTATGGTTAGCTAAATAATGGAACAGAATATCATGCATGAGCCATATTTAAAGCGCTTGACTGATCTGAGTATGGGCATCAACTAGGATGAATCCTTACCAGAAATCAGTGAGCCACTCGCATTCCAAAACATGATACAGGAAAGATGGATGAAATGGAATGTTCTATTAATATAACACAATAAAGAGAGTTACAGACTGTGAAATACCAAAGACCAGAATCCTCTTTGACAGATAGAACTCCTCCTCACTGAGACCCTCTGGGCTCTGAGCCTTCATACAAAGTTCTACAAAATGTATACAACAAGCCTTTCACTGCATAATTTTCTGATAAAATATGGAACCTCTACAAAGTGTTTCTTCTGGGTTTTTATAGCTGAAAAAGGAGCAGAGGTGGTAGGTGGACAACTAAATGCACAATTAAAACTCAGAAGAGAAAAGGACCGAAGCCCATTCTATTTAAACTCAGCGCATGGATCTCCGGTACTCTCTGGAGAAAAGAATGGTCTTCGTCAGCCTTCCATTTACTTCAGGTATGTCTCTACGGTACCTGGCTGCAGTACTTTATAGTACTTTTTGGTGAATGAACAAGAAAGTGAAATAATGATACAAAGGTCGACCATACTTCAAAACAAATGCTTTTGGCAGCTTCGGACTGTGATCAATGCAGAACTTTCTTCAGGAACATGGTAAAATATGGAAGTAATATGGGCACTTTGTCCTTTAGAACAAATCTGCTGATATGAGAACCCCGATAGCTTTGATTTCTGTGCGCTGAGCCTTCCAAGTGATCCCGGGGTCCTTAGTACAGTACTTTGCCTTCGAAATTACTGAAGTAAGGCTTAAATTCTTCAATTGCACGCCTTTAACTCTCTGCTGCTCCATTGATATTCCTTTGCCGCTTCCATGCTTGCCTATGATTATAAAATCTATGCTTTAATTGCTTTGGGGAGGATTGTACAGTTTAAACTCTGTTCCTTTAATGAAAGTCTTGTCGGCATACCATTCTGGACCTTTCTCCATGATTTTACTTCTGAAAATGGCCCTTTCCTGTGCTCTCGGGCTCTGCGTCGCTGTAACAGCGACTGTGAATCTTGGTGGCGTTGAACGCCTGCACCCTGCAAAACACGCAACTGTATTAAGAAATCCATGCACGAAGGAGGTGGATGGTTACGGAGGATGGGCAAAATGGCTACGCAACGGTGGTGAAATGGTGGCTTTACACGAAATGACGATGGGAAATGCTTTTGATATGGTGTAAACAACGAAATAATAGGGTTTGACCAAAACATGCTTATGGACCGTTCAATCATGGTTTGGGGATGAAAATCAATGGCGGAGATCGAACAATGGAATGATATATGAGCAGCGGGTGGAATAATTATGAAACAAAGGATTTTAATGTAAAACACAAAACTTTGGTTATGACGGAAATACAAAGGAATGCGGTGAAAATGAAATGGATCACGATCATATGCGGTGGGACCTAGTGTGGTGGAGGGTGATTAGATCTGAGCCATCAGATCGTTATATCCAACGGACGGTCAAGATTAAGTCGGGAAATCGCAATCGCAATGGACGAGAGGGATGCACATTTTATAATTTGCGATGCGATAAGATCTGGGCCATTGATCTTCGGACGAATGGATGGTTGCGGTTTAGTCGGGCAATCACAATCGAAGGGAAACGAGTGTGACACATTACAAAGGTTCTGATTGCGATGAGGCGGGAAGTGCGATGGCTGTCGGATCATGGATCAAACGGACGGTTGGGATCAGATCAAGATAATCGCAATTGGGGGGCATGGAAGAGGGGATGCGATTGAACGCCACGATTGCGATGGAGCGATTAGAGTCAGACCGTTGGATCAACGGGGGGAATCAACGACGGAGATTGTATCGGGGGATCGTAATCGCAAAGGGCAGAAGGTGTTAGCGATTGGAGAGTGCGATTGCGATCGGGGGCGAGGAAGTGATTGAGCGCTGGCCGTTAGATTATATCATAGATCGACGGTGGAGACTGTAATCGGGAAATCACAATCGCAGTGGAACAAAGGGGTAACGCAACGAAAGTTGCGATTGTGATTGGGAGCGGGAGTGTGATTTGCGCTCAACCGTCAGATCGGGATAACGGATCTACAGTGAAGAATGCATCGTGGGAATTTTTATTAAAAACCAATCGCATCGGAATTCTCCAGTGTTATAAAGGGGAAACGCCCGTCCGACGGCTCCGATTGCGATATAGCGCTCGGGGCTTAAACACTTGGTCTCGGGTGTGGGTCATGTGGAGGAAAAGGTGCAGGAGCTTGGCCAAAAGGGGCTAGGCCTGACATATTTTGAGTATGGATTTTCAGCCTTTTATAAGGAGTTTTGGAGGCGGGAAATGGCCACGATAGACACAAAAAATGATTTTCCAAGGCTGCAAGGGGAAATTTGAAAGCTTTGAGCTAGAATGCCTGTGAAATTTTATAGGAAACGAATTGTGATCAACATCGACTCCATCTAGGGACGACACGTTCATGCTTGGATGTGTCGAGAACTCGCAGACCTTCTAATCATCACGTATGCAGATTCTGCTCTCCAGCACCTCCATTTTTCACTTTATAATTCATCACAACACCGACATCATTCAAACCAAACAAAAAGGAAACTATCATACAATATAATACATCAGGCTTCCTCGGCCTGAATCAGAACTGAAAGTAAGGCTTAAGGAATTGACCGTTTACAGGGGCGTCCAGCAAGTCGCCCTGTAAATTCTCCAAACTGAAAGTATTATTTCCCCTTTTCTCCACAATTTTGAAAGGACCAAACCAAAGGGGGTCGAATTTACCATGTTTTCCTTTCTCAGCTCTCCGGATATCCCATTTGAGCACCAAATCACCAATCTGCAGTTTTTTGTCTTTTGCATGCTGGTCAAAAATGTGTTTAATTTTCTCTTGATATTCTACTAACCTCTGATTCACCTGGCCCCATGTTTCTTCTAATTCCACCAATTGATTGATTCTTCTGATCATATCATCAGGTTCCTCCTGGCTTTCTTGCATGAAGCGGGCCACTGGTAAGGCTAGTTGTACAGGAAAAACTGCTGCTCGTCCATATACCAATTCATAAGGGGATTTCCCAGTTGCTCTCTTGCTGGTGATTCTATTAGCCCATAGAGAAAATTTCAATTGGGAATCCCAATTCTTCTGATTTTCATTGATAGTCTTCTTCAAGGCCCTCACCAAAGTTTTATTTGAAGACTCTGCCAAGCCATTCCCTTGTGGATAGTAAGCTGTAGAGTGACTGAGTATGATATTATATTGCTGGCAGAAGTTCATAAATTTTGCAGACTTGAAGGCCTGTGCATTATTAGTCACTATCCTAGCAGGACAACCAAACCTGGATATGATGTTTTCCTCCATGAGCTTTATGATCACAGTATATGTAGCATTCCTTGCAGGTATGGCTTCCACCCATTTGGTGAAATAATCTGTGGCTGTTAATATCCATTTATGTTGTCCACTCGATGGAGGGTGTATCTCACCTATAAAATCAATACCCCATTGTTTGAATGGTTCATCCACATGTACTGGAATCAGGGGCAATGGTGCTGATTTCTGTCTCTCAGCAAATTTCTGACATTTGTCACATGCTCTTACTCTAGAAAAAACATCTCCAAAGAGCTTTGGCCAATAAAAGCCAGCTATCAGAATTTTATGAGCTGTAGCCCTCCAGCTGTAGTGACCTCCACAGATCCCTTCATGGAATTCTGCAATAATATTCTCGGCTTCATCCTCTGTGAGACATAGGAGTAAGATGCCTGAGGGATCTCGCCAGTATAGCCGGCCATTGGCGACTATGTACTTCTGTGATTTTAGCCTCAGCGCTCTGTATTTAGTTTTTTCACAGCTTGGAGGGCAGCTGAGTGTAAGGAGATATTATACTATCTCTTTGTACCACTGAATGGTGAGGTACTTTAGATGTGTTTCTGGAGTAGCTACCCCAATTCCATGTCGTTCTTCTTTCTC
This sequence comes from Pinus albicaulis, assembly GCA_034641835.2. NCBI lineage: Eukaryota > Viridiplantae > Streptophyta > Pinopsida > Pinales > Pinaceae > Pinus > Pinus albicaulis. Next base: position 73,191 of record JAXQQM020082125.1, read on the forward strand.
CTCAGACTCTTCACCTGCTATAATGGACAAATTAATGCCCAGGGCTTGATAGTTCGATTCTAATAACATTTTGGCAAGTCCCTGTCCTTTGATCAACTTAGTAGGGTGGATGTCTAAGTCATACTCCTATATTTTAGCAATCCACTTACCCCTTTTGCCTTCACTATCCCCCTGAATAAGGATGTCTTTTACAACAGCTGTAGGTACAAATGCAGTAATGTGGGACTGTAAGATATATATGCGGAAAGCTTTGAGGGATTTCACTAGAGCGTATGCTTGATTTTTCAATATATTGTATTTTAATTCTGCATCACGGAGCACCTGATTGAAAAAGGCAATAGGCTGCTCATAACCCTCCTCATTTTTCTGCAATAAAACTCTTGCTATTGTATGAGGTGATGCGAAAGAGAAAATCATGAAAGGTTTATCATAATTTGGTCCGGCCAGCACAGGGGCTTCTGCAAAAGCATTCTTTATCCTGGTAAATTCCTCCCGTGATTCTTGTGACCACTTTACCTCATTATCTTTCTTTAGCATATCTGTTATATGCCTAACTATCTCAGCATAGTTAGGGATAAACCTTCTCAAGAAATTTATGCGCCCAAGGAATACTTGTACCTCTTTCTTATTTCTGGGAAAAGTAATACTGTTTATAACCTCTACCCTCTTAGGATCTATCTTCACCCCATCTTTAGTCACAACATGGGCCAAAATCTTTCCCTCTTCTAATGCAGATAAAGACTTTTGAGGATTCTGAGAGAGACCATACCTTCTGCATTTCTCAAAATTTTTCTGCGGATGTTCAATGTGCTCAGCATAGTTCTTGGAAAATGCAATGATATCGTCGAGGTAGACTACCAAGAACTTGTCTTGCTCCCCAACAAAAGCAATATCCATTGCCCTCTGAAAAGTGGCCCCTGCATTAATCAATCCGAAAGGCATTCTGGCATACATAAATGTACCCCATGGTGTGGTGAAAGCAGTCTTCTTTTGATCCTCTGGAAGTATAGCCAACTGGTTATAACCAGAGAATCCATCCATCATTGACATCCTGGAAGATCCAACCACCTTCTGCAAGATGTGATCCATTTTGGGAAGTGGATAATTATCCTTTAAGGATGCTCTATTTAAATTTCTGAAATCCACACACAACCTTATTTCTCCATTCTTCTTGCGCACAGGGACAAGGTTTGCCACCCATTCAGAGTACCTCAATGGTACAATTATTTTGGCCTTAAGTAGCTTCTTAATTTCTTTCTCAATAGAAGGCAGCAACAAGGGATTGATTTGTCTGAGCTTCTGCTTATAGGGCTTTGCTTCTACCTTTAGTGGAATTTTGTGTTGCATAATATTGATATCAAACGTTTTCAAATCCTGATAGGACCATGCAAACACATCTTTGTAAGACTGAAATAATTTTTGATATAACTTTTTATATTTTTCAGGGATTTCCTTGGACAATTTGAAAATTTTGGGGTCAGCCTCAGTACCCAAATTCAGGTCTTCAACCTGATTTTCTTCTACCACTTTGTTGGGCTGCAATGAGACATCATTCTTGTCAAATAATATTTCTAGAGGCACCAGCCCTCTAGGTATGATATTTCCCTTTAGCTGCAACACTTTGCTTCTTGCCATTTTCTCTTCCCAATCTCTTTTTGGAGTATCTTCAGACTCTGCCTCTTCTGCATCATCAATCTCCATATTGGAGAATTCCCCCACTGTTTCCAGGAATCTTTTCATCTGTTCTTCATCCTCAAATACCTACCAGTGTTTGATGTTATCTGGGATTGAAGGCCGATAACGCACCTCAACTTCATATCTTAAAAGAGGGTTCTGAGGTGGACGAAATGTACTAGCGGCCACAACAAGGGAATCATCCATCCTATTCTGTTCTCGGGGCATGAACTGGATATTGAATGCCAAGAAGAAATTCTTTACCATGTCCCAAACTTCATTTATATAAGCCCTTAGCCTAGGATGCTTGGTCTGACATTGATTCCTGACTTGTCTGACTACTAGTTCTGAGTCTCCTAGAACCTTTAAACTTTGTATATCCATGCTCTTGGCTATTTTCAATCCTAATAGGAGTGCTTCATATTCAGCCACATTATTGGTGGCTTCATATTCTAGTTTGAAGGACAAGGGCACCCATCTGACTGTAGGAGAAATCAGTAGCACTCCAACTCCATTACCTTCTTTAGCATTTGCTCCATCAAAATGTAGTGTCCATATTCCTGCTTCCATGTTCTCTGAGGGCTTCTCACTCTTGATCTGGCAGAAGGATGGTTCATGAGCATAATCTTGATCTTCTTCCAGCATCAAGCATGAAAAATCTCCTTCTTTATTGTAGACTGGTGAATTCACAAAATTGTCAGCCTTTGTCACCAGCTTGACAAATCTAGTCTCCCTGTATAGTCTCCTCTCTTGGCCACCAAAAACTGGGATAGTGGCATATGTTAAATCCATTTTAATTGATCCACCAAATTTTGTTCCCCAAGACCTTGACAGCAACATACCAAAATGAGCTGGAATGTCAACTACCACTATGTCCATTACCACACTTTTTGCTGGGATTTGGGCCAAATTGACCACCAAATCCTTGATCATCCCCAAGCATTTAACTCTTTTGGAATCAAATGAGTAGAGGTCTTTATATGGACGTGTGATTTGTAAACCTAGTTGTTCCATGGCTGACAGAGGCATAAGATTATGGGAAGCTCTAGAATCTAAGATATAGTTATGTAATAACAGGTCATGGATTACTAGAGATACATAGAAGGGAGGAGTAGAGGGATCTATCTCCTCGACGTGTGGGCCAAAAACTACCATGGGTCTCTCTTCTTGAAGGTTGAGGCTATCTGGGATGATTGGTGCTTCTGGAGGGAGCATGAAAGAGGTGACCTGAGATTGATATGCTGGTTGTTTCAACAGTTCAGTCCAGGGGACTGGGATTTTGACCTTTTCAAGTTCATTTTGTAGACTGAAAGCAAGGGGGGACTTTTCTATCACAACCTCTTGTGACTCTTTGTTTTCAACTGGGGGCTTGACTTCTTTTGACACGGACTTGGTATTAGGAGGAATGACTACTTTTGAAGAAGAAGGAATTTGATCATTAGACTGCAAAGGTTTGTTTAGAGGTCCCTTACCTTTGTCTGTGTCTTTCTGCTTTGTTGAATCCTCCTGAGCAGGTGCTTCCTTTTGGGGCAACTCTTCTTCTTGCTCTTGGGTACGAGTCTTCTTCCTAGACGATCTGAGATCATATCTTCTATTGAAATGTGCTTGCATGAAATCATCAAATTGTTTACAATAATGATCTAATTCTACTTCATCTGTATCTCTGATCTTTTCTTCTTCATGAAATGAGCACCCAGCTTCATCATTCCCTTGTAAAGGGCATTCTTCTCCATCACTATTTGAAAAGGCAAGATTTGCATCCTCTAGTCTATAAGTAGCATCTTCAGTAGAGTCGTCCACTGGACCTTCCAGGTACAATGGGTGTGGCACTTGATCCTATTGTTCGTTTTCTTCCCTTGGCAATATTTGCAAGGGTGGTTTCCTATATTGAGGATTGTATCCTTTGTTTGGAGCATTCTGGAAATTTCTAAAGGCTGAATTCTTGGCCTCCAATTCAAGCTTGACAATTTTCTTAATTAATTTTCTCATTTCTTCCATTTTGTCTGAGTCTCTATCTTGATTAGAAGTAGACACCTCTTCTTTGCTCCTTCTCCTGGCATCTTGTTCGGATTTTCCTTTCGATTTACCAGTGGAAGAAAAGTTTGCTTCTAACTCTAGCGCATCTGCCTGCGCATCATCCAGGGTAGCAAGCTTTCTTTCTCTGAGAGAGAAACCAAATTCTGAGTCAAAGGATGCTACTAAAACAACTTTAGCAGCAATTTGGTGGGGTTTCATATCATCAGGGATACTCAAATACAATTTATTAAATCTCTTGATAAATTCTGACACTCCTTCATTGTGTCTTCTCTTTAGTGTATTGAACTCAATGAGAGAATTTCCATGATCTTTCCTTTCCCCCCATTTCCCGAGGAAAGTGTCTTCCATGTTATCCCAAGTGGTAATAGAATGGCCAGCCAATGTCTTGAACAATTTTTGAGCCTCACCATCTAGAGATTGCACAAACATCCTTATGACCACATCTAAATGTTCAGCATTAAAGTTCTCTGCAAAGGAGCAGAAAGTCTCAAGGTGTTTCCGAGCATCAATCTCATTCTCTCCATTGAATCTGGGCAGGATCTTCAGATAATATTGGGGAATATCATTTAACACTTGGGGTAATGATAGGGGAGCATATTTATTCATCAAAAAGGCTGAAACATTAGCCATTGGAGGAGGTGGAGGTAGTGCAATAGTTTGATGAGTAAGAAAAGGAAGAGGAGGAGGCGACAAACAATTCAGAGACAGTTTACTGCAAAGCGGGCTGATTCAGAAATACTTCACAGATACAAATTATTAGAAGGTGGATGAAGTGAAAGAAATATTGAGAAGATATTAGTTAACATTGAGCTGATACCCAGATATACAATACCACCAGGCATGGGCTTACCAATCTAAGAATCCATACATGATAATAGCATTTTAAAAGCACCCTCCTAAAGCAACTAATATAGCAGAAGTATGGTTAGCTGAATAATGGAACAGAATATCATGCATGAGCCATATTTAAAGTGCTTGACTGATCCGAGTATGGGCATCAACTAGGATGAATCCTTACCAGAAATCAGTGAGCCACTCACATTCCAAAACATGATACAGGAAAGATGGATGAAATGGAATGTTCTATTAATATAACACAATAAAGAGAGTTACAGACTGTGAAATACCAAAGACCAGAATCCTCTTTGACAGATAGAACTCCTCCTCACTGAGACCCTATGGGCTTTGAGCCTTCATACAAAGTTCTACAAAATGTATACAACAAGCCTTTCACTGCATAATTTTCTGATAAAATCTATAACCTCTACAAAGTGTTTCTTCTGGGTTTTTATAGCTGAAAAAGGAGCAGAGGTGGTAGGTGGACAACTAAATGCAGAATTAAAACTCAGAAGAGAAAAGGACCGAAGCCCATTCTGTTTAAACTCAGCGCATGGATCTCCGGTACTCTCTGGAGGAAAGAATGGTCTCCGTCAGGCTTCCATTTACTTCAGGTATGTCTCTGTGGTACCTGGTTGCAGTACTCTGTAGTACTTTTTGGTGAATGAACAAGAAAGTGAAATAGTGATACAAAGGTCGACCATACTTCAAAACAAATGCTTTTGGCAGCTTCAGACTGTGATCAATGCAGAACTTTCTTCAGGAACATGGTAAAATATGGAAGTAATATGGGCACTTTGTCCTTTAGAACAAATCTGCTGATATGAGAACCCCGATAGCTTTGATTTCTGTGCATTGAGCCTTCCAAGTGATCCCGGGGTCCTTAGTACAGTACTTTTCCTTCGAAATTACTGAAGTAAGGCTTAAATTCTTCAATTGCACGTCTTTAACTCTCTGCTACTCCATTGATATTCCTTTGCCGCTTCCATGCTTGCCTCTGACTGTGAAATCTGTGCTTTAATAGCTCTGGGGAGGATTGTACAGAGTTTAAACTCTGTTCCTTTAATGAAAGTCTTGTCAGCATACCATTCTGGACCTTTCTCCATGATTTTACTTTTGAAAATGGCCCTTTACTGTGCTCTCGGGCTCTGCGTCGCTGTAACAGCGACTGTGAATCTTGGTGGTGTTTAACGCCTGCACCCTGCAAAACACGCAACTGTATTAAGAAATCCATGCAAGGAGGAGGTGGATGGTTACGGAGGACGGGCAAAATGGCTACGCAACGGTGGTGAAATGGTGGCTTTACACGAAATGACGATGGGAAATGCTTTTGATATGGTGTAAACAACAAACTAATAGGGTTTGACCAAAACATGCTTATGGACCGTTCGATCATGGTTTGGGGATGAAAATCAACGGTGGAGATCGAACAATGAACTGATATATGAGAAGCGGGTGGAATAATTATGAAACAAAGGATTTTAATGTAAAACACAAAACTTTGGTTATGATGGAAATACAAAGGAATGCGGTGAAAATGCAATGGATCACGATCATATGTGGTGGGACCCAGCGTGGTGGAGGGTGATTAGATCTGATCCATCAGATTGTTAGATCCAACGGATGGTCAAGATTAAGTCGGGCAATCGCAATCGCAATGGACGAGAGGGATACACATTTTATAATTTGCGATGCGATAAGATCTGGGCCATTGATCTTCGGATGGATGGACGGTTGCGGTTTAGTCGGGCAATCACAATCGGAGGGAAACGAGTGTGACACATTACAAAGGTTCCGATTGCGATGAGGCGGGAAGTGTGATGGCCATCGGATCATGGATCAAACGAACGGTTGGGATCGGATTGGGACAATCGTAATCGGGGGGCACGGAAGAGGGGATGCGATTGAATGCCACGATTGCGATGGAGCGATTAGAGTCAGACCGTTGGATCAACAAGGGGAATCAACGATGAAGATTGTATCGGGGGATCACAATCGCAAAGGGCAGAAGGTGTTAGCGATTGGAGAGTGCGATTGCGATGGGGGGCGAGGAAGCGATTGAGCACTGGCCGTTATATTATACCATAGATCGACGGCGGAGACTATAATCGGGAAATCACAATCGTAGTGGAACAAAGGGGTAATGCAATGAAAGTTGCGATTGCGATTGGGAGTGGGAGTGCGATTTGTGCTCAACCGTCGGATCAGGATAATGGATCTACGGTGAAGAATGCATCGCAGGACTTGTTATTAAAAACCAATCGCATTGAAATTCTCCAGTGTTACAAAGGGGAAACGCCCGCCCGACGGCTCCGATTGCAATATAGCGCCCAGGGCTTAAACGCTTGGTCTCCAGTGTGGGTCACGTGGAGGAAAAGGTGTAGGGGCTTGGCAAAAAGGGGCTAGGCCTGACATATTTTGAGTATGGATTTTCAACCTTTTATAAGGAGTTTTGGAGGCGGGAAATGGCCACGATAGACACAAAAAACGATTTTCCAAGGCTTCAAGGGGAAATTTGAAAGCTTTGAGCCAGAATGCCTGTGAAATTTTATAGGAAACGAATTGTGATCAACAGGTGGGACCTAGTTTGGAAAAACGGGGTTTGAAACCTTCCAGGAGCATTTTGAGGCATCAAATGACTTTTTTGGGGGTAAAAGTTTGCAACTCAACATTTCACATTTTCATTTTATTCTACACATAGATACCTTTCCAATGACGCAAGAATCACATCAATTGGATTTCGTATGCAAAATTTATGCCACTCAAAAAGTTGACCTTCCTATTTTTCACACCTATAGCTTGAGAGGATGCCACATGATCCCCCCATTATTCATGGAAAAGGGGATAGCCACATGTTTTTTTATGTACAAGTTTCTAGAAGAGTCTATTTTGTACATCTATTTAAGAGTTGATGTACTCAAACTAACCACGAGTAGGCTATCGGGATGTGTTATAACCGAGCCACCGGGAGGAAGAGGCATTCCAATCTTTCGAGAGAATTTTGTTCTATAGGCGAGAAAAGATAGCCAGGGAGAGATAGGAGGTAGAGCACACGGAGAGGATTTGTGAGCGTAGTATCCCATGGGCCATAAGAATTACTTCTTTGTACACTGCAACCATATTTCCGGACAGAGAAAGAGAGAGAAGCAACCTCACCTTCTAGTTTGGGTTTTCTCCGAAAGGGTTTCCCGAGAGACCATATTTTGTGTCTTATGTGTGTGTGAGCTTATTTTTCGTTCTCTACTTTTCTTTCTCGCATAATTTATATTTGCATGCATTCACTAATTATAATAAAATCTACAAATATAGAAATTAAACAAAAGCTGTAATAGTGTAGAATATTAAATTTTTAATATAATATTATCGGATCTGTTGTGATGAATCGTCAAGTGGAATATCCATGAAAATTTATAGATAAGTTTGCCTATGTTTAATAAGAGCCAAGTTTCTCTTGCTTTTTGATTAGTAAATGCACTTTTTATTATGTGTCTTTAATGGTTTTTTCTATCATTGTTATTTATTTAGTTATATGTTGGTCATAAGCATGGTTACATGACATATCTTAGTCATGGATCTCTTCATGTTTTACTTGTAACTAGATGAATAATGAATACAAGACCTAATTGGTGTTATGATAGCTATTGTGAGAAGGCATTGGTCCTTCTTGTTAAACCTCAAATAAGTTTTCAAATCCTTATGTTCGGGATATTAATTCATGACCTATAGGTTGCATGTTTACCAAGTGTTTGATGGAACATCGAGTCCTAGTTGGGGAGAGGTCGGGTCAAGTCCTAGTTCAATTTTTTGGTTTATAAGCCTTGCTTCTATGTCATTCATCATTTTTTGGAAGTTTCACTGAGTTATGGGTAGAGGCTTGAGTCCTAGCCCCTGAAAAAGTGGCTCAAAATTCAAGGTCGTTGGCATAGAATTGACTAGAAATGTCCACAATCACTAGTGTGCGGAGCTTATAGGAGAGACTAAAGGGCTATAGTCGCTTGTATGCCTTTGAAAAGGGAGTAGTTAAGGCTGCGGTTCAATGAAAAGGAGATTTATCTTAGGGGTTGGGTTTCCCAGTGGAGTGTTGGGTGTGTGTTATATTATTTCCATGACTAGTCGCATGCACGAGGGGGTCATAGGGGGTTTGCGGGGCGACGGTAGCCGCACTGCACGGGGTCCGAGGCAATGCCTCGGGGATTTTTTTTTGGACCCTATATCGGGTTGGCGGACTGTCTATGGTTTTGTGCATGGGTTTTGCACATGGTTTTGGGCATGATGGTTTTATGTCCATTGCATTTTGTAGATCCGGTTAAGGGAACTACGGTTATGTTCTAATCTAGGGTTAATGGATTGGGGTTTATGAATGCTTCGACATGTATATATATGTATTATAACATTGAAAGGGGGTATAATGAAAAAATTCAATACGGTAGTCTCGGTTTTGGGATCTAGGGGAAAAATCTTTGTGTATATATGTTTTATGTTTTATGCTCTCACCATTTATCTATTTTTCTGTTTTAAGAATTCATTTGCGAATCATTCTGTATAAGGTTAAAACCTACATGGAGGCCTGCAACACCTAAGGGAAGTCGGTAAGGTGTTAAGTTGACTCCATTTCATTAAGGTCATGTAGGAGGTTGAGTCTTATCATAATGACCCTCGATTCATGTTTACCCTAGGTAAAGCGGGTGGAAGTGGGTAAATGTGGGAGAAGGTGTTACATTGAGTACCCAAATAAGAAAATTATTTCATCCATAATTTTCCACTTTGAAAATGGGATCTTTGTCACTTACAATCATCTTTGGGTTTCCATGTATCTTTCGAATTGTTTTCATAAATGCAGTAGCAAATGTATTGGCTTTAAATGGATGAGATAATGCACAAAAGTGTGCATACTTGGAAAGTCTATCAACTACCACCACGATGACACTCTTTCATTCGGACTTGGGTAAACCCTGTGATAAAATCCATTGAGACGTCCTCCCAACTTTAACTTGGAATGGATATAGGTTGTAATAGACCCGGGGTCTTAATTGTCTCAACTTTATTTTTTTTGGCAAACCAAACATTCCGCCACAAAATTTTGAATATCGATTTAAGGCCATCCCAAAAAAAATTCCTTCTTGACAATATGGTATGTTTTTTAAAATACCGAGTGCCCTCCTAAGGGGTATTTATGCAATTATAAAAGAATATTTCATTTGTGTTGGGAATTATTACAAAAATATAAGCGATCTTTGTACCATAATGAATCATTTTTTCCGGATAAATGTATCAAATGTATTGGGATATTGTTGCAAATTTTGAATCGGTGTCCACACCTCTTCTTCATTGTTCCATTCATCCCTTGCTTGAGTTTATCCAATTAGGTTGGATAATAGAAATGGCACAAAGCAATGCTTCCACATCCTCATCCTTTCTTGAGAGTGCATACTGCAACAACATTTTTCTTCCCCTTTTTGTAGATGATTTCAAAGTCATAACCCATCATCTCGGTGACCCATTTTTGTTGCTCTTCTAAAGATAATCTTTGTTCCAAAATTTATTTAAGACTATCATGATTTGTTTTTACCTTGAAGTGTCTTCCCATTAACTAAGGTCGTCATTTTTTTTAGTGCATGTTGTATTGCCAACATTTTCTTCTCATAAATAGGCTTGTGTAAATACTTTCCCTTGATTGGACGAATTTAAAAAAGAAATGGGTCTTCCTTGTTGCATTAAAACAACACCGATTCCATTTCCTAAGGCATCACATTCCATCTTAAAGGTTTTTGTGAAATTTGGTGTAGCTAATACCGATGCTTGGCACATTACCTATTTAAGATGTTCAAAGGCCTTAGTTGCTTCTAGAGTCCATGTAAATGCATCTTTCTTTATTAATCTTGTTAGAGGTGTTGTTATTCTCCCATAACTCTTAACAAAATTTTGATAATACCCCTGTCAACCCTGAGAAATCCGCTAAGATGTTTTAGGGTTGTGGGTATTTTCCATTCCTTAATGGATTTAATTTTGTTAGGGTCTACCTTAACTCCCTCATGAGATATAATATGACCCAAATATTCCACTTCATGTACTCCAAAGAATAATTTGGAGGTCTTTGCATATAATTGTTTCTCCTCCAATAGTTTGAGTACCACTTTGTCAACATGTTGAACATGATCCTTCTTGGTTGTAGATTAGTATATCATCAAAAAATACTAACACAAATTTTCTAAGGAAGGGTTTGATCAAACCTTGAAATGTGGAAGGTGCATTAGTAAGGCCAAAAGGCATGACCAAAAATTCATAATGACCTTCATGAGTTATGATTGTTGTTATCAAAATGTCCTTCATGAGTTATGATTGTTGTTTTCAAAATGTCTTCGAGTCTTCATTCTAATTTGATGATATCCTGAATGAAGATCCAACTTGGTGAAGTAAATTGCTCCTTGTAATTCATCCAAAAAAATCATCAATGACAAGAATGAGAATTTTATATTTAATAGTGAGCTTGTTGAGCTCCCTATAATCCGAGACACATACACCACTGATCCATCCTTCTTGTGCACCAATACTAATGGAGCGGAGAAATAACTTTGACTAGGTTGAATTATACCGGCCTCTAGAATTTTTGCAACCATACGTTCAATTTCATTCTTTTGGGCATAGGGATATACTGAAAGGATTGATGTTTGGAGGAACACTTCCTGGAATAAAGTGAATGGCATGATCATAATTATGAATAGGTGGGAGGCCTTTAAGAGTCTCAAATACCTTGGAATGATTGTCCAAGACTTTTTTGGAGATTTTGAGAAATAAATGATTTTGTGTTTGAACCTCTAGTGATCATAATTGTGAAATTATGCCCCATTTCTCTTTCTTCAAAAGATTTGTCATGCCAATAATGCTAATTATCTTCCATGGTTTCCCTGCATTACCCCCTTAATTAAATTTCCTTTCCTTCCCAAAAAAAAATCATGAAAAGTTCTTGAAAAATTAAAAGTTATTGTCCCCAAAGATTGTAACCATTGGAATCATAATACAACATCAACGCCACCCATTGGAATGGAAAGCATTGAACTATTCAATACATATTATCCCATATTTAGCTTGATATTATGAAACTTCCTAGAGAAATTTATAGTTCCTCCATTTGCTACCATCACTTTTCACTCTCGTCTTTGGATATAGAAATCGATTTAATTCCTTGGCTATCTTACAATGAATAAAATTACTGGTACTACTGAATCAATCAACACTATTACCTTTTTCTTCTTGATATATCCGTCTATCTTGAGAGTTTGAGGAGTGGTAATTCCTGCAAATGTGTTACAAGGTATGGTTGAATTCGTTTCTTCTTTCTTTGGGGTTGGTTCCTAGTGTATATATTCTTCTTTTGGTGTTTCTTGTTCCTTTTCTTCCTCCTCTTCACAATCTATGTAAAATAATTTCTTCTCAACACACTTATGACCTTTAGTGTATTTGTTATTACAACTATAACAAATTCCTTTTTCTCTTTTTTCCTCCAATTATTGTGATGTCAACATTGTAGGTTGTGGAAGGCTAGGAGCAACAACACTTCCCTCTTTATAGTTGTGAGTGGTAGACGTCCTTGTTGCCATACTTTTTTCTTTCAAATTTTCTTTCCACCTTGAATGCCTTCTCCAATGAATCGAGGTTCCTAAATGCGAACCTCATGTTGGATGTTATCCTTTAAAGTTCCTATGTAGACATTAATCCTATGCTCCTACGGAATATAATTTACCTTGATATTCAATCTTTGGAATTCCTCAATGTGCTTCTTCATTGAATCCTTTTTGCTTAATATTTATCATTTGGCTAAAGAAGGTATTGCTCTTTGTATCCTCATAATGTGCTACCAATTTTTTCCACAAAAAATTGTCCAAGTACAATTGATTTACGAGAACAAAGCCATCGATACCACAAAAATTTATTTTGTTCTAAATATAAAGATGCAACGCATACCTTTTGTGTATTCAACACATTATTTTGATCAAATAATTGCTCCATCTGTAGTATCCATGTTACCGGATCCTTGCCATCAAACTTCCTCATATCAATCTTTAGAATGTGACTAGTCTTCAACCCACTATTGGAGTTTCTAAAATCAAAATTCTTATTCCTTTTAGCCTCATCATGATTTTCATGAAGTACGTTGTCACCACTAGGAATCATTACTTGTAGCAACTTTGTCAAACCTTCCTTCAAATATTCTAGGTCCCTTTTCATTTATTTATTTAAACCATCTTTCAAACAACCATATTAACATTTATGCCATCCTTCAAATCTTCCATGACTACCTTTAAACCATTCTTCAACTCATCCATGTTAGCTTCCATTTCATTTTTTGGTTACTCTTTGCGAGAGCGAAATTTGTTGCACTTGGTCTCGTAATTTTGACATATCATGTTGCATTTCTTCCTCTTCTTCATGCGACATAGTATATATTTATGGTTTCTTACTAGGTGTTTCCGTTTTTTTTCTTTGGGACATTTTATAATCAAACAACGATATCTATGCTTCGTTGTGCCCTTTAAATCACTTCAAACTGAATTTTTAAATAAAGGTTTTTCAATTTTTTTAAAAATACACACATTTTTTCTTGATTTTCGGTAGCTAAATATTGAAATTGTTGTATCTTTGTAATTTTGTCTCTTCAAGGTGTGATTTTTTCATCCTCGATAACCATCAGAGTCTTCTTTCAAATGCCACATGATGCGAAAGGAGTGTATTAGTTCTTCCGTGCTAAGTGTCCTTTCGGTAATATAAACATGTACAAATTGTCTCCATAAGTTTGCTTAATGAATTAGTGAACTTTAAGCATGTAAATAAGCCTTAAAAACATCGAACAACGGTGCGAGCGAGAGAAAAACATTCACACATAAGTTTTACACGAGTAGGCATGATGAAGCGGTTCACCCCTCACAGGGCTACATCTGCTGGTCCAACTCCCAATGGCATGTCCCTCTTTGTCATTATGCTCAAAATTGTAAATTACATATGTTTACGGGGCCTCTAATGGTTTGTTTTTTACTGCACCAATGCTTCTAGAATGCTCAAATTAGTCTAGGTATACTCTTGTTTCACCATAATTGGTCGAAAATTGACCTCCCAATGCATTTTTTCCCAATGTCGGCTAGAATGGCTCCACTAAATGTGGAGGGCTGCGAGTTAAAATAGAAAAAATCCGAATTTTAGTGGCGATCTATTAACTCGGCCATATAAAATTGTTAACATTTAAATGAAATGGTTAGGCAAGCGGGGTGGTCACATGTCGACCCCCCCCATCGTTGGCGTTAACACCGTTGGAAACTCCATGTAATAGGCTTGGAACCCGGAGTTACAGTTCCAAAAACCTTGGCATTTGATGCCATACTCTTGCATGTGAACAAGCCCTACAATTTTTTTACTGCTGGTGGTTACGGTTGATGTTACCATCGCATTAATTGTTGTCAAGCTCGTCATGTGCTGCATTTTATGTAATCACCGCATTAACGGTTGACGGTTGGGTTTAAACCATTGTTCAGCGCTTAGCGCATGAAGGGGGCTGGCCTCCCAAACCCCCCAACCTTCAAACCTTTAAATAATAAATCAAAGGCGACGACTATATGGTTAAGTTGTATGTGGTAGGCGAGGTGGTTAAGACGTTGGGCGTGCGGTGATGGTCGTGGGGTCGACCCCCCACGACGCCATAAAATTTTACAACATAATTTTTGAGGACACATGGCGGCTGTGGGCTTGTCACGTGTCACTCATCCAACGAGCGATACCAAAACACATCAACGACCCAAAAAATCCTCCATACCACCAACGATCAATGACCCAGATTGATCCACGTGGCGTGATCCCTGTTGGTTGGGAGAAAAATGGAATATTCCCGGGGAATATGCCTTCGACTCGTACTTGCATGATGACTGGGCATCTAGTCACAAAATTTTGCTATTTGGGAAAACGAACGAACGCGATATCTTCCTCATACGACATCGGTTTTTCGAAGCTCGTTCATGGCACCGGAATCGAAACAGACGAGACCTTTCCAGTCGCTCGAGGTTCGGACCTGTTTCGAGCACCTTAAATTTTGCACATAACACATGATCTCCCGATCACACCTCCCCATTGGGAAGATTTTGGACCCCAAAAGACTTTAATCACTGTTTAGAAGATGAGGGTAAAACTCCCTCACCTTGTTCACTTCCATCCATCTTGCCTTACTTGGTTTGCTTCCCTTGAGCCCAATTTGAAGTTAATCGACACTTATCCTTTTAGAAGTGCGTGTCCTCCTGTCAAGGATGGAATCCTCCTTGAGCTTGTCCATAAATTTTGGAAAGAAATATTCTATTGATGGTAGGCTGAATATCACTCCCTTGATCATCAATCAAAGGAGGCTCATACAAATGTAAATTCTCCATGTTGACAATGGAATACACTAGCATATATGAAGGCAAGTCAAGTTGAAATGCATTATTACCAACTTGTTTAATAATCTTGAATGGACCATAATGAATAGGCTTGAGCTTTTTACCTTCTCCTTGCTTATGTGCAACCATACTTCATCTCCTTCTTGAAACTTGTGATCAACTCTATGTTTATCATGCCTCTCCTTGTACTTTCTTTGACTCTTCTCAAGCTATTCTTGAACATGTTGAGAATAATCTAAATTTTCTCAATGAAATTTTAAGCCTTGTCAATATCACTATGCCCATAAATTGCAACATCCTTTTCATAGATGAAGTCTAATGGCGATTTTGGCAAATACCCAAAGCGAGCTTCAAAAGGTGAAGTATTTGTAGAAGAGTGCTTGGCTCGATTGTAAGCGTGTTGAATGTAATGCGATTGTTCATCCCACAACTTGGGATGTTTGCTACAATATCCTCTCAATAGATACACAACGGTTAGTTCACCACCTTGGTTTGGCCATCGGGTTTATGGATGAAAAAGCGGTGACTCTTTTTTCAACTTTGTGTCCATCATCTTCTAAAGATTGGACCAAAAATTCCCAATGAGCTCGGAATCCCCTGCCACTAACAATAGAAGTTGGCAAACCAAAATGAACCCATAGTTCAATAGTAATGGTTTTCTTACATGGCATAAGTATACACATTTTCATTTGAATCTATCCACAACTACATAAAGGTAATCATCTTGTTTTCTTGACATAGGTAGACCTCCAACAAAGTCCATGGAGACACTCTCCCATGGCCTTGATGGTACCGGTAGTGGCGTATACAACCCAAGCTTCCTATTGTTAGGCTTGCTTGTTCCACACATAGAACATCCTCTTATAAAATGTGACACACTATTTATCATGTGAGCCCAATAACATTACCTTTGTAGATGCTCCATGTTTTGCTTACCCCAAAGTGTCTAGAAATAAGAGACGAATGAGCCTCTCTCATGACACTAAGTCTCTCTCCTTGTGGTATACACAACTTTCCCAAATGAAACAACCAATTATTATGCATGTGATAATCATTTTCCTCAACTTGATTCCCTTCACTCAAACTAGCATACACATCTTTAAAATCATTATCGGATGCATAATGTTCTATGTAAGTCTCATGTACAATAGAATCATTTTTTAAGCAAAGTAGAAGCACTTATAATTGGACTTGAAAGCATATCGACAACTTTATTGAAAATACCTTTCTTGTACCTTATAACCCGATGAAAGCTGTTGAATAAATCCCATCCACATGAAATGTCGTGATTGCTTGCAATTTTGTTTGCGCTGCCAAGTATTGTAGCGGTTGGTGATCGGTATGTATAATCGTCTCTTTACCCATCAAGTAGTGTTTCCACTTCTTGACGTTTTGTACCAACACATACAACTCTTTTTCATATGTTGGATAATTTATTACAACACCATTCAATGTTTCATAATGAAAAGTGATAGGCTTACCATGCTTTTCATAAAGTCATCTGCGCCCATGGCATAATCATTGGCATCGGTTTGCATCTCGAATGGTTGTCTCAAATCCGATAATGCAAGGACCAGAACTAAACTAATCTTGTCTTTTAAAGCTTCAAAAATCTTGCTGCTATTTGCCTCCCCATTGGAAGCCTTTCTTCACACTTGTCACTTTCGCATGCATAGGAGTTGCTATGGCATACAAGTTAGCAATAAACTTTCTCCAATACTAAAAGTTGCGCCTAAGAAACTTCTTACCTCGATTCTCGATTTGGGAGTGGGCCAATTCACAATGGCTTCCACTTTAGAAGGATCAATTCTCAATGCGCCTCCTCCTACAATGTGTCCCAAATAAACCAAAGAATTTTTTTCCAAATTCACACTTAGACATCTTAAGAAATAATTGCTCTTTATTCAAAACATCAAGTACCCTCTCTACATGCAAGACATGCTTTTCTCTTGTTTTGTTGAAAATGAGTATATCATCTAAATACACAATCACAAAGTCATCAAGAAATGGATGCAAAACATTATCAGAACATGCATTAAAGTTGTCGGTGCATTACAAAAAACCAAACGACATAACCAACCACTCAAGCAGTCCTTGTTTGGTTTTGAATGCGATCTTCCATATGTCACTTTTCGCAATTCTTACTTGATGATATCCACTTCGTAAATCTAACTTAGTGAAAAAACTTTGCTTCTTTCAGCTAATCTAACAAATCATCTATCCTTGGGAGTGGGTATCGACTTTTTACCATTATCTTGTTCAAAGCTCCGAAGTCGACACACATGCGCCAAGTCCCATCTTTCTTCGAATCGAACTATGGGTGAACCGCATGGCGAAGTGCTTGGCCTTATGAGTCCCTTATACAACAAGTCCTTGATTTGCCTCTTTATTTCAACATTGTCCATTATCGACATGCGATACACGCCAATGTTTGGAAGAGGACAATCTTGTTGAAATCGAATCTCATGTTGAATCTCCCTTTTAGGAGGCAATCTCGTTGGCTCTGAAACATCTCATGATGTGCATCAACTACATCATATAAATATGATTTCAACTTAGGATCACAATCTTCAAATGACTCATGATTAACATCAGCTTTAGGCTTAATCATTAGAAGAACAAAATTCTTACTTGAATTGACCAACCTTTTTACCGTCCGACATTTACCATTGCAATATTTGTCTTATTGCGATGTAAAAACAAAAAACCATTGTAACAACAATGAAATGATAACAACAATAAATTATAAAATAATGACTAAATTCACGGTAGTAAGATTCACAACAATCACATTAAGCTGTCATAGCGAATAAAAGAAAGACACAATGTAGTAAAGGAAACTAATCATGCACATTAACTAGACAACACCGAGGTCAAGAGAGTGGGCCCAACTCCTTGATCGAGTACGTGATATAATCACAAACTCACGAAAAAGATCGGAAAGACGAATTGCATTAACTTGAACAAAAAGTATCGTTACTGATTCTCAATTCTCTCATCCATCAACCCCACCCGCTTCACAACTCTATAACCTCTCTCGATACAAATGATTAAAGTAATAGTTCATGAAATTACAAAAAGCTGTTGCCTATTACATAATGGTTATGATAAAAAAAATTGAATGAAAAAAGATATCGGAGGAATGAATTTGAAATTTTTCCACCGTTGCGGTGTTGTCCCAAGATAGTGCTTGTAGCTCGATGGATTTCCCTGGAATTGAGAACTTGGTCATCCGACCTCCGAATATGCAAGAATAACGAAATTAGCAAGCCACTTTGGTAATAATCCCCACGACTATGCTTCATTGACCAAATAGTCCATAAACACATGACAAGGGGTATACCTATGCACTTTAGGACATAAATTGAGTGTTAATGGTGAAAAATGAAGAAGGGAAGTAGGATAAAAAAGGTAGGAAAAATGTGCAAGTTTAGCTCCCAACAAGCTCAACCAAAGTCTTCTTCAATATTTCATGGCAGACCTCTTTTTTCCATGCAATCCTTTGCATCATATGGCCATAAACACACAATCTGTTAATATATAAATAAATATAACAATATATCAGTTACCTTACCTTGTTGTACCCAACACGTTGACCTATAACTGAACTCGTACATATATCATTTCTCAAGGGACTACATTCCATTGACAAATCCAGTCATAACTAAAAAACTAGTTGTTATACATGTCAAATACATGTTTATGAATATAACATATATACACATAATGCGAGAAAAAAATCTAGGTTAAGAAGACTTCCCGTATTCATGCAAATCACTCATTCATTTGGAATTGTGGTTTCCAAACATAGCGAAAGGAATTGTCACCCAATTCATTTCTTTTAACCTATGCCTTGCTGAAATTGAATCTTATTATGTACTATCACATCACCCAAGCTGCTAGTTATATAAACAAATTAACTATTACCTTGTCACGCTAATACCAAACATGTTGCCACTGCAAGCTGTTCACATATGTCATTCACATGTTCCAAAAATCAAGACATCATATCTATTAATTTGAAATCAGCCTTTACTAAGACTAATATCCATGTCATAATCAATAGTCAACTCATAGTCATCAATCATAATACTACAACTAGCGCCTACTTACACTTAAGTACACATCAACTATCTCATCACATATTATGTACCATCGTCTTGAAACAATCATTCCTTCATGCAATCTTATAGACACATATAATCACATCATGCAATTAATCAAGCATTCGGACAAACTATAATCATACAATGTTAGATAAACCAAATACATGACCTAACCAAACTCATACCTCAATGTATTTCGGGGGAGGCTATCACATCTACACAAGTCAATCCGGATTAGTACAACACAATATCACAAGTATATTGAATCATACACGAATATCATAATCATAACCATCACGCAAAGTCCAATCCAGATTAGCATGATACATAATAATATCAATAAATTAACTACAATGACCATAGTCATCATGCATATGACCACAATTCATATAACAACAAGTTACTATAATTCACGACTATCTAATGCATGTGCATATGACCACACGATCAACTAGCATCTATAATGCACATAAACACAACAACAATAGAATCACAAACATGTAAATAACCATAATTCTCATAAAAACCATTAAACAACATACCAACATACCTAACATACAAAACTTTATGTCGATATGCTCTTACCCCAAAGTCTAGTGCTTCAACCTCGATCTAATAATCTTCTTCTCTTGCTCTGTCTTAGCCAACATATCAACATCGGAACATACCAACAACATCATGATGACACAAACTACATAATGACCAACATGATGCATGACTGACCTACGATTCGAGGCATAACCATAACCATGATAATGCATGCATAACAACGTATAGACAATGGCATGCATAACAAATGCATATACTGGCAAACATGCATTCGTGACAAACATATCCCAACAACAACATCATCAACCTCTACATGAAAACACAAAGCTGCAACAATAACCATCACCATGCCTACACATCAAACACATATACAACCTACATGCATGCATGACAAACACATTCCGCCTATCCGAGTCCAAGGGTTGAACTATGCTACTGATACCACTCTATAACACCCTCCTCCCAAATTTACCCAAGCTAAGCGGTCCCATTTGAGGTAAGCATGTGATGAAAAGTTAATATGATGTGATTCAACTCCCAATGTACAATTATGGAAGTTGAATCGACAGAACAAAAAAACCAAACTCGACCTTTCTTGGGGGCTACGGTACCCCCGGGGGACCAACCAACCACTTTAGGTGCCCCAACCCCTAAGACAACTTGAAGTTTTGCTAAACTAGACCCCCGAGTTGCTCCCATGAAAAGAATTCCATGCAAGCCGGGACCCTCCGATCTTTTTTCATAGCAAGGCATCCATATGATTGGATCCTTTTTTAGGTAGTCCCGTGCGAACGACCCCGAATTCTTAACCACTTTTTTTAGGGTTAGTACTTAGGCCTCTACCTAGAACTTCTTAAAACTTATAGATATGGTAAATAACAATGAAATAAGGTTACTAATGAAAACACTTGAAGAAGGAATTGACTACGACTCCCCTGCCCGGCCATGTCGGGGCATTGTTAGAGGCCCTATATTACTAGTGTAGTCCCTTATTGTTGTTAGTGTAGATCCCCTTATTGTTATTGTTGTACCCATGTAGTCTCCCATATTGTTATTATTGTGCCCTTACATTATTATTGTTAGTTCGGTTAGGATTATATTGTGACCCCATGGAATCCTATATATAGAAAGGGGGTTTTTTCATTCATGTCATCCAAGAATTGTTCATTTATGTAATGTATAGGAGGTTTCCCCCTTGAAGTGGCTGATTTCTAAGGTGTTGATCTCTCTTTTCTTCTATTTTTGGGAGTTGGTTTCATAACATTTGGTTTCATAGGTTTGAATTCTAGGGTTTTTGCTGATTCAAATAGGTCATCAAAAGCATTTTTCGCCATAACTTTTTTTTCTATGAAGGTTCGAAGCTAAAAAAAAACCCATTTGCGCTAAAATCCCGAAGGGACTTCGTGGAAAAATTTCAGATCTTAGTTCGCAATATTTTAGGAGTAATGATTTGTGGAAGTTAGGGTTTTGCGAGGCTCCTAAATTTCATCTCAAAGAGGTGACCTTGGGAAAATTGTTATAACTCTCTCTATGAGAATCGATTGGAGTTCGTAAAAATTGGCCGAAAGTAAATGGATTGTAGTTTCTTGTGTATCAATTTCAGAGCTGAAGGAGGAAACCGTGACATGTGGTACACCGTACAAGTTTTCTCTGCTGAACCAGGTCCATAATTAGGTCATTGTGGGAGAGCGGGCACAACTTTGCCTTGAAGAATCCAAATCGGGCGTGACACTGTGGCATTGGAAAAGACGATTCACGGGGATGTTGAAGGATCGAAGATAAAATATTGGGGATTTGAAATTATAGAGACACATCGAGTTTCAATATCAAGCTCCTCAAAATAAAGAAAAATGTGTGTATTGTTTTTAAGAATTGCATAAGTCTTGTTTGAAAAATCGAGTTTGAAGTGATTCTAAGGGAATATTGAAGCATATGTATCAATAATGGGTTCTAAAATGCCCCATAAAAATAATTCAACACCCATTAAGCCCTCGAAGTCTCTACTATGACTCATGAAGAGTAAGAAGTGCAACATGATATATAAAAATTACAAGAACAAGTGCCGAATTTCTCTTTCGCAAAAGAGTAACAAAAAAATGAAATGGAAGCTAAGATGGATTGTTTTTAAGAAAGACGTGGAAGACAAGGCTGGATGATTTGAATAAAGGCATGGAAGCTAAGATGGATGGTTTGAGGAATGGCATGGAAGCTAAGATGGATGGCATGGAAGCTAAGATGGATGTCGTGGAAGCTAAGATGGAAGGTATAGAAGCGAAGATGGATGGTTTGAAGAAAGACGTGGAAGCTAAGATGGATGGTTTTAAGAATGGCATGGAAGTTGTTAGTATGAATCTTGATTCGAGGTGTACGAAAAAATACCACTTTAGCTATGCATAACAAACAGCCCTAACAACAGAAATGGCTTGCTAATATCTTCGGATCTGCAGGTTAGATGATCGAGACAAATCACGCAAAAATCTAGATCTATGCATTAGAATACATTAAACAAGTAGAAAAAATAAGATTTACTCCATAGATCCAATAGACAAGACAAGAATATATCCAATGAAATTTTTATTAATGGCACTAGGAGGAAAACACAAGAGGGTGTTCCTTGTTCTCCTCGGTGGGATGGGTTCTTGTAGTTCCTCGACACTTTCAGTTTTGGAATTCCTCTCTCTTGATGGTATAGAAAACCCGGACAAAAATGGAAAAGTATGGCTATGATAATGGATCAATAGCTGGACCAAGAGTTGAGATCTAATGAGATCTTTAGGCAACAAAAGGTGACAAATGAATGAGAAAACCCTTCTATTTATAATAAAATATTGAGTTAGTCTAGATATTGGTGCATAATTAAAATATTATTAACCAAATCAAGATCAAATTTTATGGAATATTTTATTATATTTGTTGGAGGGAAAAGGAAATTGACTTGAGTCAAAATCCCCTTATTTGTAAATAATAAATAAATAAATGATTTATTTATCATTTTAAGGATGCGATTAAGTAATAATAAATAAATAAATGATTTATTCATTATTTTAAGGATATGGTTAAATAATAATAATAAATAAATGATTTATTTATTATTTTAAGGGATAAGGTTGAGTAATAATCAAATAAATAATGATTTATTTAATTATCTAAGGGAGATTTAGTCATATTTAACAAAGAATATTATTTAAGTAATGTTTAAATAATTATTCTTAGAAAATAATAAGACAAATAATGATTTATCTCGATTAATTTCCTTGTTTTGGGTTAAATATAACCATGAATATTAATTAAGCATTGTTTAACTAATTTATTCCTTGAGGAAAAGCTCAAACAAATATGAATTTATTTAATGTTTTCCCCATGGGGTTTCTGTTTAGACTATAAACAACTTAATAAAGGTGGTTTACTAAGTTATTTTTCATAGTGAGATGCAATTTTACTTGGGGTAAAATTGGTCTTACTTGGTGTACTTGGGTCCATCTAATAACAATGGATTAGATGACCAAAAAATGGTGTAACGAGAAGCTAAGATGGATGGTATGAGAAGACAACATGGAAAGATTTGAAGAAATGATCTAAAAGTAGACATCGAAGGTTTGACAAAGTTGCTACAAGAAAATGTTTCTAATGGGCGAAAAGATAGTAGAAGAAACCTCATGATGAGAACAAAATAAATGTTAATAGGGATTTCATAAACTCTAATGTTGGATTTAAGACCCACCATATTCCAAAGATCGATATGAGGAAGTTTGATGGAAAGAATCCCGTAACATGGATACTATAGATGGAGCAATATTTTGATCTCCATAATGTGCCAAACACACAAAAGGTATGCATTGCAACTTTATATTTAGAACAAAATACATTTGTATGGTATCGATGGCTTTTATCCCATAAAAAAATTATCACTTGGTCAGTTTTTTCGGAGGAAATGATATCACATTATGAAGCTACAAAGAGCAACACTTTCTTTAGCCAATTGATAAATCTCAAACAAAAGGGTTCAATGGTGGAGCACATTGAGGACATCCAAAAATTGAATATAAGGGTAGCTGATATTCCAAAGGAACAAAAGATTGATGTCTTCTTAGGGGCTTTAAAGGATAACATCCAACATGAGGTTTGCCTTTGGGAACTTGATTCATTGGAGAAGGAATTCAGGTTGGCAAGAAAAATTGAATGTAAAATTATGGCAACAAGGAAGCCTAACACTCACATATATAAATATGGAAGTGTTGCTACTCCTAGACTTCCACAACCTACAAGGTTGACACCACAACGATTGGAAGAAAAAAGAGAAAAATGGCTTCACTAAGTTGTGATAGAAAATACACTAAAGGTCATAAGTGTGCTGAGAACAAATTATTTTACGTAGATTGTGAAGAGGAGGAAGAAAATAAACAAGAAACTTCAAAAAAAGAGGATATACACCAGGAACCAACCCTAGAAAAAGAAGAAATGACTCTGGCCATATCCTATAATGAATTGATAGGAATTACCACTCCTCAAAATCTCAAGATAGGACTTATAAAGAAGAAAAATGTAATAATGTTGATTGATTTGGGTAGTACCCATAATTTTATTCATTGTAAGGTAGCCAAGTAATTGAATTTATTCCTATACCCAACACCAGAGTGTCAAGTGATGGTTGCAAATTGAGGAACTATAAATTGCTCTAGAAAATTCCATAATATAAAGCTAGACATGGGGGAATATGTATTGAATAGTCCAATGCTTTCCATTCCAATGGGAGGTGTTGATGTTGTACTAGGAGTACAATGGTTACAATATTTGGGGACGGTAGCATTTAATTTTCAAGAAATTTTCTTTAAATTATTTTTGGAAGGAAAGTAATTTGAATTACGGGGTATTGCAGGGAAGCTGGGAAAGACAATAATCTCTAAAATCATGACAAATCTTTTGAATAAATAAAATTGAAGCATAATTGCATAATTATGCTCACTAGAAGTTCCAACATCAAAATCATCTATTTCTCCATATCTCCAAAAAGCCTTGGAAAATCATTCCAAGGTGTTTGAAACTCCCAAAGGACTCCCACCTATTTGTGATCATGATCCTATTATTCATTTGATTACAGGAAGTGTTCCTCCAAAAATCAGGCCTTACAAGTATCCTTATGTCTAAAAGTGCGAAATTGAACGTATGATTGCATAAATATTAGAGGCTGGTATAATTAAACCTAGTCAAAGTTCTTTCTCTTCTCCAATAGTATTGGTGCACAAGAAGGATTGATCATGGCGCATGTGTCTGGATTATAGGGAGCTCAATAAGCTCACTGTTAAAGATAAATTTCCCATTCCCGTGATTTATGAATTATTGGATGAATTACACAAAGAAATTTATTTTACCAAGTTGGATCTTCGTTCAAGATATCATCAAATTAGAATCAAGACTAAAGATATTCTGAAAACATCATTTCGAAATTGTGAGGGTTATTGTAAATTCTTGGTCATCCCTTTTGGCCTTATCAATGCACCTTCTACATTTTAAGGGTTGATGAATTTAATTTTAAAACCCTTAGAAAATTTGTGTTATTATTTTTTGATGATATATTAATCTACAAAAGGTCTTGGAAGGATTATGTTCAACATGGTGACAGGGTGCTCAAACTATTGGAGGAGAAACAATTATATGAAAAAACCTCCAAATTTTTCTTTGGAGTGCAAGAGGTGGAATGTTTGGGTCATATTGTATCTCAGGAGGGTGTTAAGATAAACCCTAAAAAAATTAAATCCATTAAGGAATGGAAAGTCCCCACAACCATAAAGCATTTGTAAGGATTTATCGAGTTAACAGGGTATTATCGCAAGTTTGTTAAGAATTATGGGAGAATAGTAGCACCTCTAACAACATTATTGAAGAAATATGCATTTTCATGGACTCTTGAAGCAACTAAGGCCTTTTAACATCTTAAATAGGCAATGTGCCTAGCACCGGTCTTAGCTATTCTAGACTTCTCAAAAACCTTTATTATGGAATGTGATGCCCCAGGAAATGATGTCTTAATGCAATAAGGAAGACCCATTTCTTTTGAAATTCGTCTAATCAAAGGAAAGTATTAACAGAAAGATATTTATGAAAAGGAAATGTTGGCAATACTACATGCACTAAAGAAATGGCGACCTTACCTAATGGGAAGACACTTCAAGGTAAAAACTGATCATGATAGCCTTAAACACTTTTTGGAAAAAATAATATCTTCAGAAGAGCAGCAAAAATGGGTCACAAAGATGTTGAGTTATGACTTTGAAATCATCTAAAAAAAAGGGAAGCTAAATGTTGTTGCAGATGCACTCTCAAGAAAGGACGAAGAGGTGGAAGAATTGCTTTGTGGCATTTATATTATCCAACTAGATTGGATAATCGAAGTAAGGAATGAATGGAATAATGAAGAAGAAGCGTGGACACTCATTCAAAATTTGCAGCAAGATCCTAGAACGTGGAAAAATTACTCCTTATGGTACAAATATCACTTAAATATTTGTAAGAATTCCTAACTAAAAAAAAATATTCTTTTGGAATTGCACACCTCTCCCTTAGGAGAACACTTGAGATTTTTAAAAACTTACCACAGGGTGAAGAAAGGTTTTTTTGGGATGGCCGTAAATCTGATATTCAAAATTTTGTGGCGGAATGTTTGGTTTGCCAACAAAATAAAGTTGATACAATTAAGACCTCAGGTCTGCTACAACCTTTACCGATTCCAAGTCGATGTTGGGAGAAGGTTTCAATGGATTTTATCACAGGTGTACCTAATTCTGAAGGAAAGAGTGTCAACATGGTGGTAGTTGATAGACTTACCAAGTATGCACACTTTTGTGCATTATGTCATCCATTTAAAGCAAGTATAGTTGCTACTGCATTTATGGAAAAAATTCAAAAGTTACATGGAAACCCAAGGATTATTGTAAGTGACAGAGATTCCATTTTCACTAGAAATTTTTGGATGGAATTATCATTAGGGGAATTTTGAGGTCTAAAATGGGCCTCCTAAGGAAAATGTACAATCAAAATTCACTTCATGAGAACCAATCACATTTTAGGGGATGACATCATCCCTAATGGTTGAGGTGGCATTGCTTGAGTTAAAGGTACTTACGTGTCACATTCTCAATGGTGGATAAAAACTCATGGTTAACCATGGTAGTGCTCTAAGTACTCTTAAAGTCAAAGTAAAGTACTCATAATAAATGTCATTTCACACTTTTTGAATAAAAATATATTATTGTCATTTTATATTTCTTGAAAGAAACAATGCATATCCCTATACATTTATTATATTATATTATATTATATATTTTCATACAGTATATTAATTACATGTTATTATGCAATTTAAATAATATAAATTTTAATTAATAGCATATAATATAATTAAGAATTTATAAATTTATATTTATATTTTATCTTAAGTTATTTAAGTACAAAGGGAAAATGCATTAGTTGTTCAATGATAATGACATTTTCTTGAAAAGATCATTCTTATTTATAGTCACATCAATACAATTTTTTTATTAATTTTATTTTGGTACAACTTTTGAATTGAATTTAACTGTGGTTACATGGATTGTAGTGAAAAAAGTGAATTGTGAATTCATAAACATTATTTTATTGGCTTAGCTATTATTTTATTATTTCCTTAGGAGGCCCATTTTAGAACTCAAAATTCCCCTAATGTTTCTTGTTTAGGTACTCAACTAGCTCATAGCTCATCTTATCATCCTCAATCGAATGGGAAAATTGAGATAGTGAACAAATTTTTGGAAGAATATCTTCGTTGTTTTGTATCTGATAAACAAACACAATGAGTCAAGTGGTTACCTCTATTTGAATGGTGGTATAACACTTCCTTCCATACTTTAGAAAAAATGACCCCATTTATGGAACTTTATGGATATCATCCACCATCAATCACATCATCTTTAAGAGAAAATTATAAGGTTCAAGCAGTGGAAGATCACATAGAGCATCAACAACAAGTTCTCCAACTCTTAAAGGATAACCTAAATTTGGCACAAAATCGAATGAAAAAAAAGGCAGATCAACATCGCAGTGAGAGAATTTTTTATCTAGGAGACTCGGTATGTTTATGGCTACACCAATACAAAAAAATGTCCCTCAAGTAAGCTAAGAAGGATAATAAATTATCGCCAAAGTACTATGGCCCTTACAAGGTGTTGCAAAGGATTGGTACTATGGCATAAAAATTGGAGCTTCCTGCTCTCGAGTGCACCGAGCTTTCCATGTTTCATGCTTAAAGAATGTTATAGGTGACAAAATTTTAGTTCAAACAATATTGCTATAACTTGATGAGGAAGGAAAATTCATATTGGAACCTAAAGAAGTCACTAAAAAAAGAACTTGACAGCTACGAAATCGATCAATTTTAGAGTATCTCATCAAGTGGAATAACCTACCCACTGAATATTCCACACGGGAGGATGAGAATTTTATACAAAAGCATCCAGAGCTACACAAGTGTTGAGGACACCACTTTTTTGAAGGAGAGGGGCATGTTAGGTCCCTATATTACCAGTGTAGTCCCTTATTTTTGTTAGTGTACCCCCCTTATTATTATCGTTGTACCCTTGTAGCCCCCATATTGTTATTATTGTGCCCCATAAAATCCACTATTGTTGTTGTTGTTCCCTTAAATTATTATTGTTAGGTCAGCTAGGATTATATTGTGACCCCATGGACTCCTATATATAGAAATCATGTTTTTTCATTTGTGTGTTAGTGTTTTTGGTGAACGCATGTGCGAAATCACACCAACTTAAGGGGTGTGGTTTACCCTCTTAAGTTATTGGTCACAGGCAGAAAAGATATGGAGCTAAGAAAGTTAATGGAACATGCTAGAACATAAACATACTAGATAGAGAAATAACATGCATATTCAAACATAAAAATTAAACTAAAACTAAAAAAACTAAGACAAAATCTCTGAATAGAGTCAAACAACTGCAATAATAAAAACGGTGGCGCTTACGGCCCCTCTTATTGAGTGTTGGTAGGAAATGAGGATGAAAATTTAACCCACTTGCCAAGGGGCTCTTAGAATTGGGGGTTTTAAGTCCCGATGCAAGGATGTATTTTCTTCCAAGATTACCTTGGTGCAAAGTCTCCCTCTCTCTACTATGGTGGACTGAAGTTGTTGGATGGCCAACAATTGAGTCCCCTCTATCTCTGCTCTGGATCACACACTGCTGATATTGCTTGGGGAAATTTTGGCCAGCATAACAATGTGCTCTCAAGTTGTTCATCTCTTAGTGGCCTTTTATAGGATAATTAAAATCCTCCTTCCCTCTCTTAGAACATTGTGGATGGTGAC
Organism: Pinus albicaulis; assembly: GCA_034641835.2. NCBI lineage: Eukaryota > Viridiplantae > Streptophyta > Pinopsida > Pinales > Pinaceae > Pinus > Pinus albicaulis. Next base: position 102,161 of record JAXQQM020082125.1, read on the forward strand.
CCAGGAGAGGGGGATGATTCAATTGCGTGCCACATTTATTCCATTGTGTGCTCCCTTGATGTCCTTAGGAGGCTTTGGTGGCTGTCATTAGGCGGTTTCAAGTGTGATATCACTGCCCTGGAGTGTGCTTTTTGTGGTCTCGGAAAGTGAATTCTGCCACTCCTAGGATTGCACGCTTTTCGGGTCAAAAGGCATGCAAAGGTGCTCTTCTCGAAGGTTTTTGTATGAAAAAACATTTATGACTTGCTCAAATTTGATTTTTCCTCAGACCTTAGAGATTTTTAAACACTTTTTAGATTATCTAATGTATTTCAGCCCTGTAAATCCTTCTGGTTGACATTAAATAATGTCGTCTTTTCTTGTACGATTTTCCAGTGTTAACATTTGCCCCCTAATGTGTGAGGTCTAGGAAGGACTGTATAGCTGAAATACATTATAGTTTCTTTTCTGTATAATGTGCATAGAGAGAGAAATACCTGTGTGTAGCTCGAAATTGGAGACACACTGCACCGGTTCGAAGAATGACCATGTCTTGTGGGACCCATGTAAGAAAATATAATACAATATATACAAATTTTCTACGAGGTAGGCATGTCCCATGCTCATAATGCTGTGGCTAGTTAAAAAAATATATTTCACAAATACATGTTCTTCCTGTGTCACTAATATGGTAGTGATTTGGTGGTTGATGACGACGACTGTTGACGCCCTAAAGGGCATTTTTTATTTGACAATAGGTGGAAAGTGGCATCCATATGTGTAAACTTATTATGTCATATAACTGTGCATTGTACGCATAGGTGTGGGCTAGGACCTTCCCGTGTAAGCATTGCTGAGAGATACGCTTATAAAGGCACGGGTCTTCGACGAATTCGATCAAAGTGCAATGGTTGTAAGGTACGATACCATATTGACATGAAATATTGCATTCTAGTCGAATGTCAAGAGGATCGATGACATCTGTGGGAAATGATGTCTCCCACAGTGCCACCTGAGGATGCCCCTTTTATGGAGAGGGGTGATCCAATGTACCGCTTCCTTTTTGGAAAATAAGTGTTGAAGTCGACAAAAAGGAAGCCTCAACTGAACGAGGGGTCTCTGATATGAAGGATCAGGATCATGGATGTCATGGGTTTAACATAGGCATGGTCATGGTGAGGGGTGACTTGAAAACTGATGATGAGGATTCAATGGCCCAAGGTCGAAGTATAATAAGCAACTTGGTGGCATTCATAACTATTTCTGATGGGGAAATCCCTGGAGTCGGTCGGACTTCTAGGGTGGGTATAAACTGGTTATGAATGTCATGGAGGCCTTTACATGAGGGTGTGATACTCCGACCAGGGTGTTCAGGGACTGCTGCCATGGGAGAAAAAATGAATGAGTGAGTGGGGGACGTAGTGCACCATTTGTGGTCTTTGTACACTTACCAAAAGAATGAAATAATAGGGTTTGGTTTGTATAAAACACAGAGACGAGTGCCCCAAAACATAAAAGTGTTCACTCACTGATGACGTGAGGAAGTTATTTTGCTGAGGGTGGGGGCCCCATTGGTTGGTCTCATGTGTGAGGTTGATGAAGCGGATGAAAAATTATCGCAGATGGGATTATGCCGATGGAGGTATGGTGGGTCAAATGTGAGGCGCGGTAGTGCGCTTTTGATCTGCTTGTACAACCTAACTGTCTAGGAAAGGGGTTTTATTTTGTATGGTAAAACTTGATCTTATGCATGATGGATGGATGGGCATGAGGTGCTTCCCGGACTAAAGTGGTATGGCCATGGCGTCACTTTTGCTGTGATATATGGTCTACTGTGGGTGACAAGCGCCATGGAGGGGAGGATCTACCGACCAACGAGGATGTTTATCATGTGCAGGGTGAGGTGATGATAAACACGGTTGGATATGTGGAACCTATGGTTAATTTGTGATGGAGAAATGTTGTCAAAATATGTAGAGTTTTCTGGGACTCTATCATGCTGGGGGTAGAATAATACCTACTCTGGAACTTTTAGTGGATGGAGTTGTGGATGGTTTGTGAGCTTTCTTGCAAAAATAGCTAACTCAAGTGAAATAATATTCTTTATTAAATATTATTGAAAGTCATGAGCTTTAAAAAATAAGATGAGAGAGGGCATACCTGTTGGTGCTAAATTTTTTTTTCCAGGAATGCAAATGTGTGGCATCGCCTTTGTTCGTTATGGAGTGCTAATCACAGTGCTGCTTTCGGTTCGGAGAACGAACCTTCTAATCTCTCGTTATGGTCCTCCAAAGTTTTTAAAAAGGGCATTATATTGGTGAATATGGCCCTAATTCAATTCATTTGTACTTGTTGAGTTTTTGAGAGGTCAGAGGCTTCTACGAAGCAGTTATTTTCATTGTCGTTAGCCTAAGCACCAGGGATTAGCGATATCATGCCCAGGTAACCTCCATGATGTCCTGAATTTTAATTTTTTTAGTCTGAGGGTGTCGGGATCCGTACAAGATTGGTTTGTATGGATTTTGAGTAGTTTTTTGCCTTAGATTGCGTGAGCGATCGAGGTAAGAGCGTGCCCTTTGTGTGCATTTTATGGGGTTTTGCGCACTTTAAGCACTTTGTTCCCCTTTTTGGGCGGGCCTTAAGCGCGTCTGTGAGAAATAAAGGTGCACCTTGATAGTGCATGTTTGAGGGATAGGCGTGCAAAAGGCCGAGGCAAATTTTTCTTGAATTTTTTCCTTTTTTTTATTTTTTTTCTGTTGTTGATAGGTTCCTGTTTGGATGACAGGTTGTTGTGGAGGGAGTGGGATTGGCCCAAGCTTCGTACTTCATTATCCGTCGATGGTCAGGTGCGCCGATATTTTGTGCAATGAGGTCTCTTGAAGTTCATCGAGAATGAGCTTCTTCGGTCTCAGGACCGATTGTTGTGTTAGTTGATCCAGCCTTGGCACAAGAGGCACAACATGTTTGTGTTGCATGGGACTAACCTTGCTATCCGTCCTAAGACGGATGTATATTTTGTGACCAGGCTACTGCCTCATGGTGAGACGTTGCAGTATCCACTCCCTTCTGGGAAGGTGGACTTGGAGAGGTTTCGAGCACGCCATTGTGGTGGGGTGCCCCTTACGAAGGGGTGCATCATCATTGCCTCAGTGACAAACTTAACCGAATAGTGTGCTCTGGTACCTATTTTGTGACTAGTAGGGTCGTCAGCTCCACATCGGGGATCTGGCCCGCAGGTTGGAGTGTTGCACCAACTGAGGTCCAGGCACTTCTTTGATTTTGCCCGCTTCTGCTACAACGAGATGGTGATGTAGCTTAACAAGGTCTAGAATGGATCAAAGCTGTTTGTGTACACCATTATTATATGCAACATTATGTAGAAGAGGGTAGTGTTGTTGAGACTAGTGGTGGCGGTGCCTCCTGGGGGGCCACAGAGCCTCGCATGAGGAGGTGGGCTCCTGTGATGCCGTGAGGGGGTGGGGGTATGGTGGGGCATTACTAGAATGCCACGATGGAGGCCTAGTTTGAGGTAAAACCCCAAATGTTTCTACCATTCCCATATGCAAGGATGGACTTCTGGGGGGATCTAGAGATGGGTCTCCCTCCTAGTTATGTTTGGGGGCCAACAGGTATGTTTTTATGTTTTCTGCATTTATTTGAGTATATATGTGCATATGTGTTTCAATGGTGACACTGACATAGTTTTGGTTACTCTTGTAGATGTTGGCATGGTAGGTCGCCCCTTGGCTTGATTGGTTGGCCACAGTCCTCTTCAAAGACCTCGGGGTGCTCGTGGGGGGTCGGGAGGAGATGCTGCACAGCTTACGGATGGTGGCCCTGGTGGTGGTTTTGGCCCTTCAGGAGAGGGAAATAGCTCGGTTGTTGCTGAGGCTACGACCAAACGAGCTCGTGCCGATGCAGAGGCAGTGCGTGCTGATGCAGCAGGGGCACGCATAGTTGAGATGACTACTCAGGTGTCAGTTCTAGAGGATGCATGGGTTCGAGTGGACCACTTGACCTAGGGGATTCCTTCTTGAGGGTTTTTGGATAACCTTGAGGAGATCTAGCTGGAGACGGTGATGGCCCGGGAGAGGGACTATCGACCTATTTTATGTTAGGTGGTAGTCTCAGTTTTGACGGCGGCTCCAGTAGTGGTACTAGGAGTAGTTGTGGGTCCAGGTGCCCCGCCTAGGGGAGCACCACCCTAGAGTTTACTTGTACATGGGGAAAGCACCCATTATGAGGATGCTTCCCTATTTTAGATGACTTTTTGTGTATCTTTGGGCTGGCCAATCGGTCAGTGACACTATTTTTTGTACTTAGACATATACACCATGATATATATATATATATATATATATATATATATATATATATATATATATATATATATAAGAGATATTATTTTGCGGCTCTACATGTTGTGCCCCCTATTTCTATTTATGGATGATTTTATACTAATGGATATCTATGTTTTTGGTTTTTTATGTATGATGGTTTATCCGAGATGCATTCCTGTTTAGAATATTGTTAGCTATGCAATCAACTATTTGGTTTTGACTCCTTGGTACATGTGTAAATGTAATGTAGTCAAATTTTCTACTTAATATTTTTGCACGCAAATATTTTCTAAATAGATGTGAATCTCTTGACTCAAATGTTTGGTTTAATTGCGACACTACTAACTGGGAATCGAGGTAGACATGCATATGGTGTATGCCCTGATGGAGGGTGTTGCACATAAGTATGATGACTCCATCATATTCTGCCTGATTTTTTGTTGTTGAACTGATGCACACACCGTTTGTGTAGAGTGGTGATCGATCAGGGTGATACATGACCCAGGTAGCTGCTACTAAAATTTGAGACCATCTTGATGCTCCATTAGCAAATTTGAAGTAAGGTTCGGGTTGGTTATCCATGGAAACACTTTGAGCGTGTTTTGTAATAAGCCTTTCGGTCAAAAATTTAAATTGGTTGGGTTTGTGTACGTTCACTCTAGGGTAAGGCCAGCTTGGCCCTCATGGGTATAAATTCTTGAGGTAAAGGCCATTGACGGGGTTGTTGAGGCATGCCCCGTCTGGTTTTGTCAAAATGTATGCCCCTTGGCGGAGGCAATGTTTTACGATGTAGGGTCCCTTACAAAAGGTTTTGAAATTTCTTGGCCCGAGGGATTCTTTTGCGACATCATAGCGGAGGACTAGTTCTCCCTCGGTGAATGAACGAGGGTTGATGTGGCAGTCGAACGATGCTTTTACCCTTTTCTTGTGGGCCTCATTGTGTTGTAGTGGCTACCTTTGGCTTCCATCAATGAGCTCTAGTTGTACTAGGCATTGTTCTAGAGGCTGGGTATCATCAAGGAGTTCGATAACAACATTCAAATTCGAGATCTCGTGGAAATCGATGCAAAAGTGCGAGGTACCTTGACCTTTTGCGACAGGAATAAGGTGGAAATCCTAGGACGTGGGGGTGGATGAAATCCTATTTCTGATATGTGATGATACGAATTTTATGTGGTGTATCATGTCGTTGGCGTTTGGTGGGGGAATAATCTCCGTGATGGGAGTTTTCAGAAGCATAAGGTTGGGTTCCCTGTTAGGCTAGTCAATTTCCTGTGGGTGGAAATTGTGCCTGATGCAAAGGTGCTTGAATGTTTCCATTAGCGGGCATGCCTCTGGTTCATGGTTTTGGCCAGTGAAAATGGTGCATGGTACCACTATGCCAACTGAGTAGATTGTATGGGAATCAACACTACTCATTGTCCTCGATGTGGACGCTTGGAAAGGATCTGTTGTACTGAGAGGTGGCTTTCTGCTTCCATTTCCATGTTGTTGGCTTGGGTGTGTCTAACTCTTTGGGGGAGTGTAGACTTAATGCTGCTCTTGCTGCTCTTAGCTTGGGGAGATGTGCACATTTAATTGTATGATGAAATTGTGAAAAAATCCGACAATAGGTACGCATGATCTTATCTTGGTTAGAGAGAAGTATCTGTGGTAGAGAAGAGACTGTGCGAAGACTACTTGTGAGGGGCTTTAGTTCTTTACACTGATTGACCCGGTGGCCATTCAGGTCGCATAGTCCACATGTTATCCTAGGTTTGGCCTAGGCCATGCTTGGTTGGTGTGTCTTCCTAGTTTTCCCATCACACCCATGTGGATGTGGGGTCGCTAGCCCAGGGGTGATGTACTTTCTAAATCGCTTGAGTTCATCATCCCATTTCTTCTATATTGTATGAATCGTATCGATGAGGGGAAAGACTCGTGGGATATAAGTACAACGCTATCGACAGTGATTTCCCTGACATACCAGGAAAAAAAGCCTAGATATGGGGGTTCCGTCGTGCTCAGTTTGAGGTCTAGAAGGGTACTAGTGTTGTAACACTGCTAAAATAAGGAAAATGGCGACCACATGATTGGGCATATTGCATAACGCGCATGTTGGTCTTCTCTATAGGGGGCAGCTGGGGGTAACTAGGGTTTCCCTGATTGGTCAATTTTCAGCTGACAAGAATAGGATGGATCTACTCGTCACATCTTCTTGGGTTGTCGAGTTGTTCATGAATTATGAGTCCATGTCATCTTCTTGGGAGAGGTAGACTACAGATAAGCGAAAAATAGCGAGGGCTAACCGAAATCGAGGGATATAGTGACAATTTTCCAGAAGGTGATTATTGGTGTTGGGATATATAAATCATTGTTAAATGACTTAAAAAAACACATTAATTATCAATCTAGGGATGTCTATTTATTCCAATGACAGTTGCACTGTCTGTGCTGATATGCCAACTAGAAGCAATTTCAAAGAAAAGAAATCATTGCTGAAGTAAATGGTGGAATTAAATCACTCATGCAGAATTAAAAGGATCTACAATACTAGAGTCACACTTCAATTAATTTTTTCTAGCGTGCCACACAACAAGTAACTAGTTGGTGTCTCTAATATCATATGCGTAACAACATACAAATTATTGAAATTGAAGTGGATATATTCACAACTGAATAACAACAAAAACACTCTATTGATACATAGATTGAAATACAATTACATACACACAACTACTTTAATCATTGCAATCCCTGCTAAGAATGAGGGCCCTTCCTCCCTAGCAGGGTGCAGGTAGAGGAAGAACTTAACAGAAACTAAATTGAATAATGCATGTAACAGCAATAACAGGATAATCTATATTAATCTGAACATAATTACAGAGCCAAAATAACGTTGTTTTCTGCTAACCTTTCGACCTCTAAGGCCGAGAACTATATAGTGGTTACATCAGAAAATCAAGGGATAGATCAGTCATGAGAATCTTATGATTTTCATGCTGATCTAAATAGAACACATATAATTATAACCACTTTCTAATAAAGTTCTGACTAAAAAATAAAATATTACAATCAAAACCACCCTTAGGCTATTATCCTAAAAATAGAATTCTAAACAACTTCTACAACTATCGTAATAGAATCATAGTTGTAGTGTAACAGATAGAGGACAGATTACCAACAAGTGTTGATGAGATGAGTCAATGGTACAACTGTATTAGCAGCTTGCTAGCGGGTCTGTAACAACAGAGTGTAATAGTAGTTTTCTGGCGGGTCTGTAATAGCAAGGTGTAACAGCATCGCTTTGCTATAACAACACCCTCTTAAATTCTCCTATGAACTTCGTGCTCAGGATCTTTGGTACTATAAATGACATATGAAAATACAACACAAAGAACATCAATCTTCTCCAAACATTCACCATCAATTAGTCATAAAAAGGTACGATATATCATAATAATTGGTGAATTGGCAGAGTAATAAAAACAAGGTGAAACAACACAAGTTAGGGTAGAAAGGTAGGAGAAAGAGGCAAAGATACTCCCATTGGTTATAGTTAAGAGGCAAAGTAAGGAAAACAAAGGTAGGAAAAGTGTACAAAACTAGCACCCAACATCTCCCCCCAATTTAAATACTTGCATGTACTCATGCCAACTCATCTCTCATGGGAATATCTCTGGTGTAGGTTAGTGAGATCATAAGCACCAGTTGTATCTTCGTCTACAGACCTGTATCCCTGATTGGCCATCAAATACTATACCCAGGATTCTGACTCATACTTACTCAATTCATAATTGATCTGGTAATCCTCAATTGGTAGCTAGATCAAATGATAATTGAATCTCAATCCCAGGCACAAAGCACCAAGGGATCATACAATCTGTGCATAAGTTGGTACATGTGTAACAACCACCACGAAATTTTGGAATGAGAATGGACCCCCCTTCAATAGCTCAGCACTGTTGGCTTCTATGCATTTCAAGCACCCTGTCAAAGCTTAGCTCTTCATCATTGAGAACTGATTGAGGAAAAAGTTCACAATTCTTCTTCTATAAGTGGAAATTGGTTCTTTAAACCTAGGGTTACGAAACATTCTCCTGAATTCTCGTCTCAACTCGGCAGCCTATCTTGGTTCTTCCTGAACCCACAATGCCATATTCTCCTCATTAGTCTCCATAGATTTAATGGCCAGATGCCATTCAATATGATTCTTCATGAAGGACACAAAATCTCTCAATTGAAGATCTCCCATATAGGAAAATACTGTCACAACCATTTGCATACTCAAATGTTCACAAATAATATTATGTAAGAATAACTCACACAACAAGCTTTGCTCATCAAAATCGGAGGCACAAAAAACATCTACAAATGTACAAGTGGAAGAACATAAATAAGGTCTATCCTCCATAATGGCTTTCATATCAAACAAGAATTAATGCTCCCATAGAAAAATAGGATAGGATGGAGAAGGTCGCCTACAATCCAGCAAATTGAGGGCGAGGTCATGAATTTTTTGCTTGTCTATGGTGAGGTCCTAAACCTGCTGCTGTAACAGTAGCCGTTGTTCCTCCTATTTCTTCAGAGCTTCCTTCTTCTTATAATTCTCCCATCCTTTCTTCAAATATTCTTTCATCCACCTTTCATGCAAAGTGTCTATTTCTCTCTGATGTTCCTTTAGCGAAATCGTCCCCTCCCGATGGGAGATTGCTTCTTGTTTCCACTTTTGTAATTCAAAAATTAACAAGATTTTCTCATAACTCCATCCCAAGATGGGACTCGAAATTCTTATGCATTCAATATCCACATAAACAATGGGTGTACCAGCCTCTGCTACGTGGGGTTGTTCCAACTCTGCTGCTGGTTCTTGTGTAACAACAACTTCCTCGGTGGTTTCTTGTGTGTCAGCCCCTTTATCTCCACCTAGAGTAGCCTTTATGTCCATTGTTGTTTCTTATACAATAGGAGTTGTTACCACTCTAATAATTCCCAAAGTTGTGAGATTTTTGATTTTATAGTTTAAAGAATATTAGAGGTAACCACATACCTACTTTCAAGCTTTAGGATCTAGCCTTCCTAAGGCTCAGAGAGGGCTCTCTCGATAACATTTAACTTTGTTTTTTATGTTTGATTTTAGGATAGTTATATCGGACAAATTGGTTTTGATATTTGGTTTGGTTTGGTGGGAAAAAAATCACTTACTGTGACGGATAGTGATAGATCTATTTTTCCATTGAGCAAATGGAGTCAATGTGTCAAGCAGACATATCAGGATCAAGGTCTAAAGTAAAATATTTTCAGGGAAAGATAGCAGAGTCACTAAAGATATTTAAGGCTGATTGGTGAATTTGTTTTAATTGGGATAAAGAGAAATCAAGGATTATTTGATCCGGATAAGGAATGAAGAGGTAGGGGTCAATCGAAATTAGGGAGCAATTAAGGGTTCCCTAGTCTGGATATCATCAGAAAACATTAAAATGAAAACCAGTAAATAACATAGTGATTTTAACAAATTCTGATATATCACTTCCTAATTTCACATTAAAATTTAGAACACATTTATGTATGAATGGAAAACATAAGAAGATTTAAAAAATGACAAAAGAAATTCACTTAAGTGGCCCAACACATGAATCCTGAAATATGATGCTTTATTGCTTTGATCCAGCCTGCTGACTTGAAACTTGGTACAAAAACCCTTCAGGTACAGAATAATTGACTATAGAAATCTTTAGCAATTTATTCCACACTCAATACTTCAAATGATGAAGTATTTATACAAATTCTAAACTAGAATATCTTGAAACAATATCAAGATTGGTTTACAAATATCTCAAACTATATTATATAAATAGAACTTAAATAAAGGACACTAAAAAATAATGAATATATTTGGAACTATATTCATGGATTTATGGTGACAAAGAAGAGAAATTCCAATTTAATAACAACACTTAGTTGATGATGAGGCTTCCAAGTCACTAACTGTCTCCTTCCTTTGTGCATTTTTCTCCAGAAATTCTGCAAAATTGGGGTCCAGTGATACCTTTGTATATCTCAATCCGAGATAGATATGTAAAAATTGAAAGAGGTTATTGTAGATAAACATGGTATGGAGATAAACCTCTCTCAGTTTCCTAAAATTCCATTATAGTTATTCACAATAAGCTCTATAAAAATATGTGTAAAACATAACTTTGCACAAACTGAAAAATAGGCTGTGAAGATGTGCATTTATCTCTCATTCTGTAATACTCGTGTAAAAATTGAGATAGGTTTTTGTATATTGGCCTCTTAGGAACATAAGTCTCCTCCAATTTTTCAATATTCATCTTATATTTTCCACAATAGTTTCTGCAAGACTATGACTTAAACAAGAAATTTCTGAAAAATGTCCCTTCCTGCTTTGTTTTCATCTTTTAACCTTACTGTTCTTTTATCCATTTTTACTTTTACTTTGGATAAAATTCATTTTTGCAGGTGAAAGTGTTTTCATCTATGTTTAACCATTACTGCCTCTATGTCTACTTTTACTATTTTACCTTGACTGCTTTATTTTTTCTTATTTGACTTTCACCCTGACTTTCATCTGATACACTTTAACTCTAATGCTATTTGACTGTTCTGTTTTCACTGAAACTGTGAATTATTATTTCACTTTTACCATTTACTATGCAAATTTATCGCTCTCTGCATAAACAAATTCTTTATGTTCTGTTCCCTGGAATCTTTTGTTAAGGAATATCATTTAAAATCCATTTCTTTGTAAGTTTTTTAGGAGTAAACAACTTTAACTATTATTAAACTGTTTATCCCAATTCTCCTTTTGCTACTAACCTGAAAAAAAAAACATCAATTAATGAGACATAGTTCTACAAGGAGGGATTATGGCTTTGATGATGGGAAAAGACTATAAAAAATGGTTTGAACTGCAGTGAGGTTTTTGGGGTTGTAGAAAGCTTTCAGAAGCTTCTACTGGTCTTTATAGCACTTGGATGTATTCTGAAATGTTTGTAGCAGTCAAATTGGGTGAATTCTGTTTGATTTAAGCTTTAAAACAGAGTTGGAAGTGTTCTTTTTGGTGAAAATTCTCTTTTTGTGCAAATGATAACAAAAAAGAGTGAAAACAGTGAAAATGGGCATTTTGTATGCATTTTTATTAAACAGTGAATGCATTGAATGGTGGTTACATCACATAGGATAAGTGGTTTGGGCGCGGGGGAAGGAAATACTGCCAGGTGGTTTTCGCATCGTTGAAAGGTGGTAAGCAGAATTGGATATGAGGATGCGATCAAATGATAATTAGACACATTGCCGAGAGAGAAACTCCGAAAACTGCCTATTTCACAAGGGTAGGGGCTGATTAAGGATCGTGCTTTTGGATGTGTGAAATTCATTATCTGTCGTTAGATGTGGGTCATGGAGATCGACGGTGTAGGTTTGTGCAATAGAGTTTCATGGTCCAAAGGTGTGGGGCCCAGGTTTTTTAATGGTGTTGGAGGTTTATTATGTATTAAGTTAAATTTTAATACATAGACGGGTGTATAATGATAGGCTAAAGGTTAATTTTTTAATCAATGGGGGTGGGTGTATGTAATATAAAATATCAGGGGTAGTGGAACCAGTATTTATCATATGTGAAGAATAGAACTATAGGTGATAATTAAAATTTGGGTTGGGAATTAAAATAAAAAGTGGAATTAATATAATACGGGCTAAGGGTTATATAGTGGAGCTAATACATTAGGTTAGGAGTTAATATGAAAAGAATTTTCGGAACGTAAAAAATACACTAAGTAAAGTGTAACTTATGTCTTTGGGCGGGATTTTCATATTTGTGGACCCATATTTAACATTTCACACTTATACTTAGGATAACAACATTTTTGTGGGTTTTTGGGTATTTTTTTATAGAAAAAGAGAATTAGACAATGGGGTTTTACTTTTCCTAGGTAAAATGTGTTTTAAACTTAAGAAAAGGGGATTTTTCAAAGGAAAATGAATGATGTAAGGAGGAAAGGGGATTTTTATGAAGGGGAAGGGTTTTAATGATGTAGAATCCAATATTTTGATGCCAATCAGTCATTAAGACGTGGGTCTGGTCCCACCAGAATTCAGAGAAACGATCTGAGTCTTTATGACTGAAAGATTTAATACTGGAACACATTGTGGGGAGGGAAATTAGTAATTTTCCAAACTATGTTTATCCATGCCTTGTAAAACTTCTTGTACCTACCCATCTGCTACCCTAACATTTTTTTCTTCATTTACATGGGTACATTTTAGCTTGCAAACCCTTATTCATTTTTCTTTTAAAATAGGAAACTATCTAATTCTAACTTTATTTCATCCAAGGGATCATATTAAACTGTTGAGCTCCTTATCATTCTCTATTTTAACTATTGATCTACCAAGAGTAAACTGTTTGGAAATAATTTTATTCTCTATCTATAAACATGAAATTTAAAGCATGAAAAAGTTAAGATTAAGCTATTTAACTCATCATGGATCATGGCATTTTGAACAAGCTGCACATAATCATTTATTTTCAATGAAAGTAACTAGTAGTGGCATTTTGACTTGCGTCACTTTCATGGTTTATTCTTATCTCTTTTTGTTTGGGGTCCATTTTTCTATTCTTTTTGATATTTTTTCTTTCAATTCCTTTGATTTTTCTTTTAGGACTTTTACCCTCTTTTCATTTTTTATTTTCTAATATGGGAAAACAATTTTGCAGAAAGTAAAGTATGTACATATTACAAGACTAATTCAATTCAATTCAAAAATTATGAATCCTATTATTGTAGGACCATAACAGGAGTGGCCTCCATAATTTCTTGTGGGTCATATTCTATGCCAATTATTACAGGAGGCTTTGATTTAACTGTTGGTTCTTGTGTAACAACAATATCATCAGTAGGTTCTTGTGTAATAGCCTCTTGTTGTTCTGTTTCTGTTTCCATTGGGTTGACATTTTCTCTACGGACCTTATATCCTGCTATTTTTAAGTCTTGAAAATACGTCATGCATACAGACACCGGGATTTCCTTCCCCTCATATAATTTTCTCTTTAATTCTTCATTTTCCTTTCTCAGACTTTTGAGTTCTAAAAACAGGGCATTGGTTTCATCCTTACCTAATGAGGAGGGTTTCCTTTCTTCTTCTAAAACTTTTTCTTCTATCTGCTTTTCAGCTGTAGGCAAAGGTTTTGAAGGTATGCTAACTTTCACTCTTTGTTTTGGTCTTCTATCCCAAACTGGTTCATCAATAGGATTTTTCCCAATCATAACTCCAGCAGGCCAATTCTGGGTTTCCACCTCTTCCTGAATTCCTCTTGAAGTCATGGTATGTTTCCCCCAGCTTTTCCTCGGCCTCTTTCGCTTGAATTCTTCCCAAGGTTTTCCTTGCTGGCCTAGGGCATCCAACACGATTAGCTTAATGAGTCTGTGATTAGTCACACATGCCTCCGGGTGTGCTACTGGTTTTACTCCTACCACCATATGCTTTATATTCCCTAACAAATAGAATGGAAGATTAATTATTTGTTGGTGCCGAAGGTGATTAAGTAGAGGAAAGTGATAGTTGAACAATATCGTGGATCTTCCCTCACAAGTGATATATTTAATTAAACCCAGGGAAATATCTTCCCAAGGATGAGAAAGTGAAAATTTGTCAATTCCTCTCCCTTTATTCTCTAGTTTTTCTTCCCCTACTAGGAAGTCTTATTTCAATGAGGGGTCATTGATTTTTCTGTTAAACCACATTTGCCCCTCTACGGGTAATGAAGTTACCCAAGAAATTACCTCTTCAGTAACCTCCACTTGCATGCCCCTTGGGTTTGATTATTGTCCAATTTCTGTGCAAATTCAATTACCACCACTTCGTATGAGCCTTCAAGCTTCTGGAAAAACTCAATCCATCTGGCATCTCTGAATATATGGTAGGCTTTTGTAAAATTCTACAAGGTGTCCATTAAATTTGGCTCATGCCTAACTGCTGCTCCACCCATATCTGCTGTTCAATTCTAAATTTACTTCTTGTTGTTCAGCCCCATTGTAATATCACTATGTTTATGAATTTGCTTCTTCGCTATTCAACCCCACTGTAACATCACTGCGTTTCTGAATTCGCTGCTTCTCGACGTCTCTGCTTATCCCAATCAATGAGTTTACAATTAGGATGCAAGGTTTCAGTCAAGGAGGTTGATGGGAGGTTCCAGAATTTATGGATTTACTGGATTGTACCTCACACTAATATTCATAAATGGCTCATAATGGAAAGTAATGTAATTTAGTACACACACTTTTTTTCAACCGAATTCGGTCATCATTGGAAATTCTGTTATTAATTAGGTGCATGCGGATTTGATAGATGTTTATAATTACATATATTTGCAATGATTTCAATACATATCCCCTCACCCACCTTAATGGTGATGGCCACCCACGGCCGTCACAGGAATATCATTACTACTCCAATTAATCACTGAATCATCAATGACAACGTTTACCTTTTTAATGACATACCTGAGGTGATGTGGAGGAATATTTTTAATTGGTGGAGTCCTGCTTGCAGCGCTCATGTTGCTGCATTTGTTCAGCACAATTATTGTTGTTTATGGAATGAATCATAAGAAACAGTATTCGTGGCTATTACATGTGTAACAGTCAAGACAACCCTTGGATTATTCTCAAAAAAACATAATAATTAGGAGAAATTGATACATAAAAGGAAATTACATGAATACCATCATCCTATAAAATAGATCATAAAGGGAAGATGATGTTTCAGGAAGAAAAACATGGGTGTAACAGCCACCACAAGAGTGGTTTTCAGATGTTACTGACTGTTTGACTGTGCCCTGGAAAGGGTTTTTCACAGTTAGAATTATTTTTATTTTTCTTTTTATTTTGTTATTTATTTATTTTATCTATTTATTATTTTTTTAACAGGTGTAACAACTGCCACAAAGGTGGTTTTCAACTGCAACACTTATTGGAATTTCAGTTTTTAAGGCTGCACAGGAGAATGTTCCCCTGTTTTCGTAACATGAAGATCAGAGACCGCGACAATGTTGACAAATGAATCCTTCGAAGCGGGTTGATGATATAACCTTGGACAGTGCCCATTAACTAGTAACATCGTCTTAGCATTGGCAATGGTGACCAATTGCACAGTCCCATTTTCAAAGACCGTATCCACTTCGTAAGGACCTAGCCATCTAGTGCAGATCTTGCCTTTGAAATCTTTGAACCTTGAATCATACAAAAGAGCCCAATCTCCTTTCTAGAAATTTTTCTTCTTAATAAACCCATCATGCCATATAGCTCTTTGCTGCTAAATTATCTCTATCTGTTGAATGGAAGCCAACCATTTCTCTTCCAAATAATTGAGTTGGTTCCACTAGTACATTTGGCGGAAATTCTGACACTTTAGTTCCCAAACTTTTGACGAAATGTCGGAAATTTCCCCAAATTTTATCAATTTTTCAAATCCCTCCACAAAGTGTTGCTATACCGACGTTTGGAGACAAGTGTCGGTATTGCGACACTTAGAGGTAAGTTTCGGTCTTGCGAAGTTTGTAAAAAAGCGTCGTAATTGCGACGTATTGCTGAAATATGTCGTTATTGCGACACTTAGACAAGGTGTCACAATTGCGACGTTTCGAGGAAGGCGTCGTTATTGCGAAGGTTTGGGGAAACATGTTGCTCTTGCGACGTTACAAAGACAAGGTGTCTCTATTGCGATGTTTAGAGGAAGGCGTCACTATTGCGACGGTTTGTGGCAAAGTGTCGCTCTTGCGACGATTTGGAGAAAATATACTTTCATGGAATATTGGGCCATCGTCTCTAGAATTCTTGCACTGCAAATATAAAACCTTGTCTCTATTTGAGGGGAAAATATTGGCCATGGTCCAGTTTACTTCTTGGGGGGAAACTCTATTAATTTGGTCATTCATAACATTAAAACTATGTCCAGACTATGCGTAATTGAAATTGAAGATATTTTCATGAGTTTTCTATATCCTGATCTTGACCCTCCAACATTTATATGAATGTAGAGAGAAGGGAATTAGTGCTTTGCTAATTACTTGGAGTCTCTGTATAACAACTGGATCTTCACTAGCCAACATCTGACGTGCAAACTCCTCATCTTTTCTCCATGTGAATCGTCTTCTGCGCTCATTAATTCCAGTTTGACCAAATTCAGTTATACATAATCTGGTGGAAATCAAGTTATAGAATAAGAAAATGTAGAGTTTGTTTTAGACAAGAAATACTCACTGGAAATAACCTAAGGAAGGGGATACTTGAGCAATTTTTGGCCGTTTGTTTCAAGGAACCGTTGGATGAGTTCAAGAGGAACGATATTCTTGGTAGCGTCCAGAATTGGGTGGTTGTCAGGAAGTTTTATTTTGTGGGAGTAGAGCTTCTTAATGTCTTCAATGGAGTCGAATTCATTGGGGGTTGAATCGAAGAGCGATTTGAGCTTTGGCACCAGGGATTGGGCAACTGCCTTGAGGGAATATGCCAAGAAATCAGACAATTTCAGATGCCCAAAATGTTCATCTCATGGAACGTAGATGTCGGAACTCATGCGACCAAAAATTCCAGGATCGGGATGAATTCCATCCAACCTCGGGGATCAGGATGAATTCCATCCAACTGAAAATTCCCAAGACACTTGTTGTCCTCGACAAACAAACAAAACCGAGCTCTGAAAACAAGGTTCAAACCTCTAATATTTATTTGTTGTTAATATCATTGGCTAGCTCGATAGGTCGTTAAGAAGGGCAATAGACACATCGTCAAGAAGGGCCTGGTTGACCCTGGTGTTAAGAGTGCTCAGGACGCGGAGAGATCATACTTGCGGTGACCAGTGCCTGTTGTTTTCCATTTTTATATTCTTCTGTTCAGTGGGATAATCCCACATTCACCGAGCGTATAAGCCATATTGGTGTTTATATACGTGTTGAGGTTTTACATGTTTTGACTACGAGACGAAGGCTATGCACACTCATACAGTCAATTGGGACTAAGCGCATGTGTTGGGCCCCTCCCCTCATGACTTGGAATTGGTTGTGGTTTAGCTTGTGGTTCTCAGCCTCGGTCCTGTGGTGATTAGTGTAGGTGCTTGGGCTGAGCCAGGGGCTTGATGGAGTAAAAAGCCCACAATTTTATTAAAAATATAAAAAAATTTATATTAAATATAAAATTGATATACACTTTTTTATTTGCCCAATAAAATAAGCTATAATACGATAGGATTAGGGCATTTTGATATTTTTTACAAAAATGGAAAAAGAGGGAAATAGATATGACAATCATTAAGGTAGTTTAGGAAAAATAGTATTTCATATATTTTAGCATGCAAGTGGCCAGATTGGGGTAATTTAGGGCTTTTTAGAAAAATCGAGGTATATGATAATGACTGAAAATGGTGAATATAGTGAAGGCATAAGGAATCATAGCCAAAAAATGATCATGAAAGACAACTTTCGAGGGTGAAAAAATGAGTGCTAACAAGATGCATGCTCTGATTCTAAGTCAGAACCCGATAAGGGGAATGACAAAGGGAAGCATATGATTGATGTAGAACCCAGTGCCGCTGTTACCACCACCAAGATCCATAAGGATGAGCCCGAAGATCCAGAGGAGGGGGATCACCTCTTCCACTCATAGATGTGGGTGAAGGGTTCTCCACTGTAGTTCATTGTTGAAAATAAGAGCCAAAAGTACCTCATTTCAGCAGAGGTTGTGAATCAGCTAGGCCTACCGACCACAAAGCACCCGCAGTCATACACCATCAGGTGGCTTCACCTATAGTCATACACCATAGGCCTGTTTGTTGTTTTCTCCCTTGTGGCATATTTGTTCGGTTAGGCGCATTTGGGTCGGGCCATTTCGTTCAAGGGCGCCTGTATCAATTTTGCTAAGTTGTGACTGCATGGGTGCCTTGTGCATGTTCAGGCAACCCATTTTCTATTTTCTCCCTTGTGGCATGGTTCGGTCGGGCGCGCGGTGTCGCGCCGTGTGAGGTCGCTCGACTGGGCGTGTTCGGTTCGGGTCGTTTCATTCAAGGGCGCCCGTATTAGTTTTGCTAGGTTGTGACTACCAGGGTGCCTTGTGCACGTTTAGGTGGCCTGTTTGCTGTTTGCTCCCTTGTGGTATCGTTCGGTCGGGCGCATCGTGTCGCACCGTGCGAGGTCGCCCGATCGGGCACGTTCGGGTCAGGTCTTTTCATTCAAGGGCACCCATATCAGTTTTGCTAAGTTGTGACCGCCTGAGTGCCATGTGCACGTTCGGGTGGCCTGATTTCCATTTTCTCCCTTGTGGCATCGTTCGGTCAGGTGCGCCGTGTCGCGCCATGTGAGGTCACCCGACTGGGCACGTTCGGGTCGGGCCGTTTTGTTCGAGGGCGCCTGTATCTATTTTGCTAAGTTGTGACCACCCGGGTGCCTTGTGCACATTCGGGTGGCCCGTTTTTTGTTTGCTCCCTTGTGGCATATTTGTTCGGTCAGGCGCGTCATGTCGCGTTGTGTGAGGTCGCCCGACCGGGCGCATTCGGGTCGGGTCGTTTACTTCGAGGGCTCCCGTATCAATTTTGCTAAGTTGTGACCGCCCGAGTGCCTTGTGCACGTTCGGGCAGCCCATTTTCCATTTGCTCCCTTGTGGCATCGTTCTTTCGGGCACGCTGTGTGAGGTCGCTTGACCGAGCACGTTCAGGTCGGGTCGTTTCATTCGAGGGCGCCCGTATTAGTTTTGCTAAGTTGTGACTGCCCGGGTGCCTTCTGCACGTTCAGGTGGACCATTTTTTGCTTGCTCCCTTGTGGCATTGTTCGGTCAGGCGCGTCGTGTCGCACTGTGTATTGAGGTCACCCGACTGGGCGCGTTTAGGTCGGGCCATTTCATTCGATGGCACCCGTATCAATTTTTCTAAGTTGTGACCACCTGGGTGCCTTGTGCATGTTCGAGCAGCCCATTTTCCATTTGCTCCCTTGTGGCATTGTTCGGTTGGGAGCGCCGTGTGAGGTCGCCCGACTAGGCGCGTTCAGGTTAGGTCATTTTGTTCGAGAGCGCTTGTATCATTTTTTCTAAGTTGTGACCTCCTAGGTGGCTTCTGCACATTCGGGTGGCCCGTTTACTGTTTTCTCCCTTGTGGAAGCGTTCGGTCGGGCGCACTGTGTCGCGCCATACTGTGAGGTCGCCCAACCGGGCGCGTTCAGGTCGGGCTATTTCGTTCGAGGGTGCCCGTATCAATTTTGCTAAGTTGTGACCGCCTGGGTGCCTTGTGCACATTAGGGCAGCTCATTTTCCATTTTCTCCCTTGTGGCATCGTTCGGTCGGGCACGCCGTGTGAGGTCGTCTGACCGGGTGCGTTCTGGTCAGGTCGGGCCGTTTCGTTTGAGGGCGCCTGTATCAGTTTTGCTAAGTTGTGACCGCCCGAGTGACTTGTCTACGTTCGGGTGGCCCATTTGTCGTTTTCTCCCTTGTGGCATCGTTCGGTCGGGCGTGCCGTGTCGCGCCATTTGAGGTCGGCCGACTGGGTGTGTTCAGGTCAGGCCATTTTGTTCGAGGGCACCTGTATCAGTTTTTCTAAGTTGTGACTACCCAGGTCCCTTGTGCACGTTTGGGTGGCCCGTTTGCCATTTTCTCCCTTGTGGCATCGTCCAGTTAGGGGCGCCGTGTGAGGTTGCCTGACCGGGCGCGTTCGGGTCAGGTCGGGCCGTTTCGTTCGAGGGCACTCGTATCAGTTTTGCTAAGTGATGACCGCTTGAGTGCCTTGTGCACGTTTGGGTGGCCCATTTGTTGTTTGATCCCTTGTTACATCGTTCGGTCAGGCGCGCCGTGTCGCGCTGTGTGTGGTAGCCCGACCAGGTGTGTTTAGGTCGGGTCGTTTCGTTTGAGGGCACCCGTATCAGTTTTGCTAAGTTGTGACTGCCCGAGTGCCTTGTGCACGTTCAGGTGGCCCGTTTTTCATTTTATCCCTTGTGGCATTGTTTGGACGGGCGCGTCGTACTGTCGCACCATGTGAGGTCGCTCGACCGGGCGAGTTCAGGTCGGGTCATTTCGTTCAAGGGTGCCCGTATCAGTTTTTCTAAGTTGTGACTGCTTGGGTCCCTTGTGCACGTTTGGGTGTCCCATTTTCCATTTTCTCCCTTGTGGCATCGTTCAGTCGGGCGTGTCATGTCGCACCGTGTGAGGTCGCCCGACTGGGCGCGTTCAGGTCGGGTCGGGTCGTTTCGCTCGAGGGCGCCCGTGTCAATTTTGCTAAGTTGTGACCACCCAGGTGCCTTGTGCACGTTCGGCCATCCTATTTTCCATTTTCTCCCTTGTGGCATCGTCCGGTCAGGCACGCCGTACTGTCGCACAGTGTGAGGTCGCCTGATCGGGTGCATTCGAGTCGAGTCGTTTCGTTCGAGGGTGCCCATATCAGTTTTGCTAAGTTGTGACTACCCGGGTCCCTTGTGCACATTCGGGTGGCTCGTTTGCTATTTTCTCCCTTGTGGCATCGTTCAGTCGTGCACGCCGTGTCGCGCCGTATGAGATCGCCCGACCGGGCGCATTCGGGTCGGGTCGAGCCGTTTCGTTTGAGGGCACTCATATCAGTTTTGCTAACTTGTGACCACTTGGGTGCCTTGTGCATGTTCGGGTGGCCCGTTTTCCATTTTCTCCGTTGTGGAATCATAATTTGGTCGGGTGCACCGTGTCATGCCGTATGAGGTCGCTCGACCGGGCGCGTTCAGGTCGGGCCGTTTCGTCCGAGGGCACCCATATCAGTTTTGCTAAGTTGTGACTGCCCAGGTGCCTTGTGCATGTTCGGGTGGCCCGTTTTCTGTTTGCTCCCTTGTGGCATCGTTCGGTCGAGCGTGCCATACTGTCGCACCGTGTGAGGTTGCCTGACCGGGCGCGTTCGGATTGGGTTGTTTCGTTCAAGGGTGCCTGTATCAGTTTTGCTAAGTTGTGACCCCCTAGGTCCCTTGTGAACATTCGGGTGGCCCGTTTTCTGTTTGATCCCTCCTGGCATTGTTCGGTCGAGCGTGTCATGTCGCGCCGTGTGAGGTCGCTCGACCAGGCGCGTTCAGGTCGGGTCGGGCTGTTTCGTTCGAGGGCGCCCATATCAATTTTGCTAAGTTGTGACTACCCGGGTGCCTTGTGCACATTCGGGTGGCCTGTTCTCCATTTTCTCCCTTGTAGCATTGTTCGGTTGGGCACGCCGTACTGTCACACCGTGTGAGGTTGCCTGATCGGGCGTGTTCGGGTCGGGTCATTTTGTTCGAGGGTGCCTATATCATTTTTGCTAAGTTGTGATCACCCGGGTCCCTTGCGCACGTTCGAGTGGCTCATTTTCCATTTTCTCCCTTATGGCATCGTTCGGTCGGGTGCGTCGTGTCGCGCCGTGTGAGGTTGCCTAATCAGGCGCGTTCTGGTCGGGTCAGGCCGTTTCGTTCAAGGGTGCTCGTATCATTTTTGCTAAGTTGTGACCGCCCGGGTGCCTTATGCATGTTTGGGTGACCCGTTTGCCATTTTCTCCCTTGTGGCATCGTTCGGTCGGGTGCGCCGTCTCGCGCCGTGTGAGGTCGCTTGACCGGGCAAGTTCCGGTCGGGTCGTTTCGTTCGAGGGCACCCGTATTAGTTTTGCTAAGTTGTGACTGCCTGGGTGCCTTACGTACGTGCGGGTGGCCCGTTTTTCGTTTGCTCCCTTGTGGCATCGTTCGGTCAAGCGCGTTGTACTGTCGCACCACGTGAGGTCACCCGACTAGGCGCTTTCGGGTCGAGCTGTTTTGTTCGAGGGTGCCAATATCAGTTTTTCTAAGTTGTGACTGCCCAGGTCCCTTGTGCACGTTCAGGTGGCTCATTTTTCATTTGCTCCCTTGTGGCATCGTTCAGTCGGGCGCGTCGTGTCGTGCCGTGTGAGGTTGCTTGACCTGGCGCGTTCGTGTCGGGTCGAGCCGTTTCGTTCGAGGGCGCCTGTACCAGTTTTGCTAAGTTGTGACCACCCAGGCGCCTTGTGCACATTCGGGTGGCCTGTTTATCGTTTGATCCCTTGTGGCATCGTTAAGTCAGGCACGCCGTGTGAGGTCGTCCGACCGGGCGCGTTCAGGTCGGGCCATTTCGTTTGAGGGCGCCTGTATCAGTTTTGCTAAGTTGTGATCGCCCGAGTGCCTTGTGCACATTCGGGTGGCTCGTTTTCTATTTTCTCCCTTGTGGCATCGTTTGGTCGGGCGCGCCGTGTGAGGTCGCCTGACTGGGCGCGTTCAGGTCAGGCCATTTAGTTCGAGGGTGCCCGTATTAGTTTTGCTAAGTTGTGACCGCCCGGGTGCCTTATGCACGTTCGGGCAGCCCATTTGCTGTTTTCTCCCTTGTGGCATCGTTCGGTCGGGTGTGTCGAGTCGCGCCATGTGAGGTTGCCCGACCGGGCGCGTTCAGGTAGGGTCATTTCGTTCGAGGGCGCTCGTATCAGTTTTGCTAAGTTGTGACCACCCGAGTGCCTTGTGCATGTTCGGGTGGTCTGTTTTCCATTTTCTCCCTTGTGGCATCATTCAGTTGGGCACACCGTGTCGCGCCGTACTATGAGGTCGCCCGACCGGGCATGTTCGGGTTGGGTCGTTTCATTCAAGGGCGCCCGTGTAAATTTTGTTAAGTTGTGAATGCCGGGGTGCCTTGTGCACGTTCAGGCGACCCGTTTGCCATTTTCTCCCTTGTGGCATCGTTCAGTCGGGCACATCGTGTCGCGCCATGTAAGGTCGCCCGACCGGGCGCGTTCGGGTCGGGTCGAGCCATTTCATTCGAGGGCTCCCCTATCATTTTTGCTAAGTTGTGACTGCCCGAGTTCCTTGTGCACGTTCGCACAGCCCGTTTTCCGTTTTCTCCCTTGTGGCATCGTTCGGTCGGGCGCGCCTTGTCGCGTTGTACTATGAGGTCGCCCGACCAGGTGCGTTCCGGTCGGGCCGTTTCATTCGACAGCGCCCGTATCATTTTTGCTAAGTTGTGACCGCCCAGGTCCCTTGTGCATGTTCGAGCGGCCCGTTTTCCGTTTTCTCCCTTGTGGCATTATTCGGTCAAGCGCACCGTGTGAGGCCACCCGAGCGGGCGCGTTCGGGTCAAGCTGTTTCATTCGACGGCGACTGTATCAGTTTTGCTAAGTTGTGACCGCCCAAGTGCCTTGTGCACGTTCGGGCGGCCCGTTTGCTGTTTGCTCCCTTGTGGCATCGTTCGGTCGGGCGCGCCGTGTAGTGCCATGTGAGGTCACTCGACCGGGTGCATTCGGGTTGGGTCATTCCGTTCAAGGGCGCCTGTATCAGTTTTGATAAGTTGTGACCACCCGGGTGCCTTGTGCACGTTCAGGTGGCCCGTTTACCATTTTCTCCCTTGTGGCATTGTTCGGTCGGGCGCACCGTGTCGCGCTGTGTGAGGTCGCCCGACTGGGCACGTTCGGGTCAGGTCGGGTCGTTTCGTTCGAGGGCACCCATATGAGTTTTTCTAAGTTGTGACCGCCTGGGTGCCTTGTGCACGTTCGAGTGGCCAGTTTGTCATTTTCTCCCTTGTGGCATCGTTCAGTCGGGCACGCCGTGTTGCACTGTGCGAGGTCGCCTGACCGAGCGCATTCGGTTCAGGTTGTTTCGTTCGAGGGCACCCGTAATAGTGTCATAGTGATGCCAGCCAAATTCTTTGGAAAGCCTTCCTAACAGAAAATACTTGTGACCTGGCTGAAGATAGAGCATCTAGAATGACCATTCTCTTCCCCTAACCCCTAAGCCCCTAATCCCTAATCCCTTAACCACTAAATCATTATTCACCTAACCCCTAATTGCACCTAAATCCCCTAACCCCTAAGCCCCCAATCCCTAATCTCTTAACCCATTTAATCCCTAATCCCTAAACCCTTAACCCATTTAACCCCCTAAACCCTAAACCTATAACCCCTTAACCCCTAACCCATTAAACCCTAATTCCCAACCCCTAACTCATTTATCCCCCTAAACCATAAACCTATAACCCCTTAACACGTTCAGGTCGGGTCGTTTCGGTTGAGTGTGCCGGCCCAAACGTGTTCGGGTCGGGCCCCCTAAGCCCCCAATACCTAATCCCTTAATTACTAACTCATTATTCGACCCCTAACCCTAAATGCACCTAAATCCCCTAACCCCCAATCCCCTAAGCCCTCCAAATTTGAATTAGCTTTGAAGAAGTAATTGTTTTCTTACTTCTGTCTAATTCACTATATACTTAGATAACTCGTAGCCATATCACATAGGCCCCATTCACTTAAGAATGTTCCCCAAACTCTGCCCCAATTTGGTTGATCTTGGTCAGCTTGAAAATTTTGAATTTTCATTGATGACTGATTTTCCTCTCAGCCCTTGATCTGCTAGGGGCCGGTTACCTTGATATTAATGGTGGTGTATTCATACTCCTTCTAAATAACCAATAAAGGGTCAAGGAACTTGACCAATATGTTGTCAAGTTTTATCTTATTCATCTCTGGGGCAAGCTGCTTTCAGCTAACTCCACTGCTTTCTATCTCAATTTTTCCAATTTCTTCCTTCTCTCATATGATACTTGAGCCTTTGCCTTTCTCTTCCCTTCTAATTCCATAATTTTGTCATAGTGATGCCAACCAACTTGTTTGGAAAGCCTTCCTAGCAGACAATACTTGTGACCTGGCTGAAGATAGAGCATCTGGAATGACCATTCTCTTCCCCTTACCCCTAAGCCCCTAATCCCTAATCCCTTAACCACTAAATCATTATTCACCTAACCCCTAACTGTGCCTAAATCCCCTAACCCCTAAGCCCCCAATCCTTAATCCCTTAACCCATTTAATCCCTAATCTCTAAACCCCTAACCCATTTAACCCCCTAAACCCTAAACCTATAACCCCTTAACCCCTAACCCATTAAACCCTAATTTCGAACCCCTGACCCATTAACCCCCTAAACCATAAACCTATAACCCCTTAACACATTCAGGTTGGGTTGTTTCGGTTGAGTGCACCCGCCCAAACACTTTCGGGTTGGGCCCCCTAAGCCCCCAATCCATAATCCCTTAACTACTAACTCATTATTCGATCCCTAACCCCTAAATGCACCTAAATCCCCTAACCCCTAACCCCTAATCCCTTAAGGCGCCCTCCAAATTCGAATTAGCTTTGAATAAGTAATTGTTTTCTTACTTATGTCTAATTCACTATATACTCAGATAACTCGTAGCCATATCACATAGGCCCCATTCACTTACGAAGGTTCCCCAAAATCTGCCCCCAATTTGATTGATCTTGCTCAGCTTGAAAATTTTGAATTTTCATTGATGATTGATTTTCCTCTTAGCCCTTGATCTGCTAGGGGCCGGTAACGTTGATATTAACGGTGGTGTATTCATACTCGTTCTGAATAACCAATAAAGGGTAAAGGAAATTGACCAATATGTTGTCAAGTTTTATCTTATCCATCTCTGTGGCAAGCTGCTTTTTGGCTAACTCCACTGCTTTTGATCTCAATTTTTCCAATTATTTCCTTCTCTCATATGATACCTGAGCCTTTTCCTTTCTCTTCCCTTCTAATTCCCTAATAGTGTCATAGTGATGCCAACTAACTTCTTTGGAAAGCCTTCTTATCAAACAATAATTGTGACCTGGCACCTAAATCTTGTAACCCCTAACCCCCAATCCCTAAACCCTTAAGCACTAAATCATTATGATCTCCCTAACCCCAATCCCTAATCCCTTAACCACTACTAAATCATTACTTCCCTAAACCCTAAATGTACCTAGATCCCATAACCCCTAAGCCCCCAATCGCTAACCCCTTAACCTGCACTAACTCATTATTCTAGTCCTAACCCCTAACCGATAAACCGTAAACCTCTAACCCCTAATCTCCTATTCATCGAACCCCTAAGCCCCTAAAAACTATGCCATGAAAGCCCTTAAAAAAATTCTTAAATGATGGGAATTCCTATTCATGTGAAGCTATACATGGAATGTGACAAGTCATCCAAGATACATCCAAATATTTGATTTGTGCCTTGGGGAATGTGAAATAACGGGTAAGATATATATCTAGAGTTAATATATATCATGACATATTGGGACCTATGATTGGGTTAATTCCGCCTTGTCGGCAAGGATAAAATGGTTAATCTTCGAAAGACAAAATGTAAATCAAATATTTCATCAAAAAGAAGGAACCATACCCTATATTCTTCTAGGCTATGCCTATCAGTCGCTTGGCCTCTTCTTTCTCTCACATGAATGTAGTCTTTCTTGACTGGCACAGAAGAAGGTTTTTCATTATCAACTATTTGTTTGGGACAACTTTTAGTTGTTTCAACACTGCTACATTCTATTTCAAGCTTATCCTTTAAACCATCTTAGTATTTTGTACTCTCTTCAAATTTGTAGTGCTTTCCATTCCTCTCAGTCACATATGTTTCCTCGGTTTGTTAAGGGACAAGGTCGACAACATTAGGATGTTTTTGCAATAAAAAAGGGTATTTCCAGGACATAGTGATCAGGTGGAGCAAGAGTATAAGAGCCAAATTTCTCATGATTGTGGGACATGCGTTCGGGTCAGGTTAGGTTGTTTTGTTTGAGGGTGGTCATATCAAATTTTCTAATTTGTGACCGCAAGGGTGCCTTTTGCACATTCGTGCGGCCTGTTTGCCGTTTTCTCCCTTGTGCCTTTGTTCGGTCGTGCCTGCCCAAACGCGTTGTGTGAGGGAGCCCGCCGAAATGCGTTCGGGTTAGGTCGTTTCGTTTGAGGGCGACCGTATCAAATTTGCTAATTTGTGACCACACGGGTGCCTTTTGAATGTTCGTGCAGCCCGTTTGTAGTTTTCTCCCTTGTGCCTTCGTTCGGTCGTGCACGTCGTGTCGCGCCGTGTGAGGGCACCCGCCCAAAAACGTTCGGGTCGGGTTGTTTCGTTTGAGGGAAGTGGTATCAAATTTGATAAGTTGTGACTACACGGGTGCCTTGTGCACATTTGTGCGGCCCATTTTCCATTTTATCCCTTGTGCCTTCGTTCGATCAGGCGCACTGCATCATTTCGTTTGAGAGCATCCTTCCAAATGGCCCATTCGGGTCAGGTTGTTTCGGTTGAGGGCACCCGCCCAAACACGTTCGGGTTGGGTCATTTCGGTGTGAGGACGCCCACCCAAACGTGTTCGGGTCGGGTCGTTTCATTTGAGGGTGGCTGTATCAAATTTTCTAAGTTGTGGTCACGCGAGTGCCTTTTACACATTCTTGCGGCATGTTTGTCGTTTTCTCCCTTGTGCCTTAATCGTTCGGTCGTGCCTTCCCAAACGTGCCGTGTGAGGGTGCCCGCCCAAACGTGTTCGGGTTGGGTCGTTTCGTGTGAGGGCGCCTGCCCAGATGCATTTGGGTGGGTCAGGGCGGGTTGGGCTGGGTTGTGTGAGGGAGGTCGTATCAAAAATGCTAAATTTTGACTGCCTTAAAATCCAGTGCCTCCTCATAAAATCCTCTCCTCGTATAATTGACCACCATTACAGACATTTACACCACATTTGGTTTAGACATTTAATAGGTAGCTGGTAGGGTGCCCCTATCTCCCATCTCCATATAGAGTAATTTGGTCACTTATTCTTTCTTCTATGATATTGGTTCCTCTCTCTTAAGTCCTATCTCTTGTCCTCTTCTAAAGTTACTATTTTATCTCAATTTTATTTTAATAATTGATTAATTAATTTCTTTAAAAACTCTTCTGGATAAATCACATAAATTTTTTAAGGTACATGCCTTTGAACCACTCATTGTGTGGTTCCCCATCAATGTTTTAAAAAAAAAATTATTAGAATGAAATTGAATTGATTTTTGAAGCTTCCTTTTAAATCAATTGTTGGCATTACAAAGAATCACTGAGTGCACTCAACATCCATAAGAAAAACAATGGGTATGATATTAAAATGATATTTGAAGGAATAATATTAAAAATGATGTTTGGAAAATTGGAGAGCGGGAGTATTCATTTTTCTTTTAAATTTTAGACCTCCAGTTAAAATAAAATTTCTCCCGCCGAAAACATTTGTTTTGGTTATCTCCCACTGGCTTAGTGGTTAGGGATTTTGTTGTGGGTCTTGTTCTTGCAACTGCCTTACTGCAATTTCTTCCCGGTGCTAGTTCAGTCTCAACAATCTGCAGTTTTCGAAGTTGAATTCTTCAAGGATTCTACTGAGTTCAATAGTTAAGATGCAGGATTGGGGCATCTATTGCAATTTCTTCCGGGTGCAATTTTAGTCTCAAAAATATGTGGTTTTCGAAGCTGCATTCTTCATGGATTCTACAAAGTTCAATAGTCACGATGTAGGATTGGGGGATCTATTGAAATTTCTTCCGGGTGCAATTTCAGTCTCAACAATCTGCGGTTTTCAAAACTGCATTCTTCAGGTATTCTACTAAGTCCAATAGTCAAGATGTAGGATTGGGGGATCTATTCATGATTTTCTTAGCTTTCATCAGAATGGTTTAGGATGCAGCCAAATCCTTGAGAATATTGATGCTAGTAGAATTCCCCCCCAAAAATGATCGAAATCAAAGTGAATGGCACACATGGGCAGATAAAATTCCTTCATTGGATGATGCATTGTGAGCTGGTTTTTGGAAAGAGCCCATGATCATCAACAACAATAAAAATATTGGGCTTAACATGATCAATCAGACACCAATGGTTTCAGCTACAAATGTGGAATCACACCTTTAAATCTTCTCTTACTGAAATCTCATCTTGGCATAATTTCCCGTTCGATTCAGATAGGGGACCATCAATATGTGAATCTTCCTAACTGCATATTTTTGTTCGGATAATTTTGGTATCCAACTTTGCTATTTGCAAATGTGAAAACCCAAGGAGCACTGCAAATTCTGACTAGAGATGCATGTACTTTTTAATGGTTTTCTCAAATGTTCTCTAATTTTTGTTGCCTTATTTCAATTTGAATAAAGATATTTTCTTGTAGCTCCGCATTAAAGTTCAATCATTTTTGAAGTTATGTTAGTGTTGAACCATTTTTACTGAAGTATTGGCAAAGTACTATTTTATTGCATCCGAATTACTGGTTTTTGATTTTGTTATGTGGTTTGAGCTTCTTTAATATTTTTGAGAAACTAGATTCATTTTTATAAGAATATTTAAGATTTTGGATCTATCGATCTGAGATGGATATTGCAATATAAATCTGAAGGATTCATGAGATTACTTCATGTTTGATCAGATTTTTTTAATGATAAGTGTTATATTTCAGGAAAGTTTCAAGAAACTGAAGAGGTTTCCTTTGATCGATTGAATCAGCTCAGCCACAAGACATCTACTGCAGGCTGGTTTGTATCATAAGGAGAATCAGTTTTTCTTTCCCATGATGATGGATGCTACTCTTTTCACGATATAGAAAATTTGGAGGTGTGGAGGTTTTAATCAAGATCTATTAAGCATATCTCAGAAATCAAGATAATTACATTTATGCCAGTAAGTTGACAATTACAGAGGCAATTTTAATTCTTTCTAAGATAATTACTAGTAATTATGGGGAAATGTTTCACATGTAGTGGAGGCAAGTTTTAGTTTTTATATGGAAAGCCCAATTGGGTAATTATCATGTCCTTCTATTCTACTAGTCGTTGAATGCTCGAAGCAGAGATCTAGTTACAGTGTATTGGTGGTCATGAAACAAAACCTCTGAATTTGTCTCATTGTATGCCTTCCCAACATTGTTCATGGTGGTACTTTAGATTCTGAATAGCTCTGTTTCTTTATCAGCATCAGACTATCACTCTATATGACTGGTGAGGCAACTCTCTGTCAATCCCTTTTCAATCTGTTTTCTCAATATCAATTCTGCAGAGGATCATTTCTGTTAGAATGATGGCCAAGTCAATTGTGTGCATATTTTGATGTATCATGAGTTTGAAGTTTTGAAAATTTTCCAGGTAGTGGATTTCGAATTGCCCACATGTTTCTTAGCAACAACTATTGGACTAGATGCACCAAATGCAAGAGGAGATCCATGTTTTTCCAATTAAAAAATTATCAGTCGATCTCTAGTATCACAACAAGCATGGAGGTTCTTATTTCCCATCGAATTCTAAACCAAAGATCTGATGATGAATTCTTTATTCTACATCAACAACTAGAGGAATTGCAATTCTCCTTTGGTCAAATTTAATACGGTCCTTCCTCATCCAACAAATCTGTGAATTTTAATAGGTTTTTTGTCCCTAACCTTCACACATAGGCTCCTGTTAAGGAGATGGGTATAGCCCATGGTGATCCTACCCATCAGTCTACAAAGTAGTATGTTTGTTAAAGCTTGTAAAATTTTGAGAGTATTTTGGAAAGTGTTTACTTCTATGTATGTTAGTTTTTACTTGGTATATTTGGTTTTTCATCTAAGTTTGAAGTTTCAAAGGGATTTGTCAGGTAATGGATTTCAATTTTCCCACATGTCAAGCTCAGGAATTTCTCATCAATAGCTACTGGTCTAGATGCACCAAATGCGAGAGGAGATCCAAGTTTTTCAATTAAAACATAATCAACTGGTCTTTAGTATCACAACAACCATGGGGGTTCCTATTTACCACCAAAGTATAATCCAAAAATATAAGGATGAACTCTCCAATCGGCATCAACAATGGAGGAATTGCAATTCTCTTTTGGTTAAAGTCAATACAGTCCTTCCTCATCCATCAGCTCTGTCAGTTTTATCAAGTTTGTTGTCCCTGGACTTAATGAACAGGCCCATATTAAGGATATAGGTATAGCCCATGGTAATCCTACCCATCAGTCTACAAAGCAGTATGTTTGTTAAATCTTGTAAAATTTTGGGAGTATTTTGGAAAGTGTTTGCTTCTAGGTAAATTAGTTTTGATTGAGTAATAGGCTGGCATTTTGGGGACATTGGCAGCTTGGAAAATCTCTTTTGTTTTAGTCTACCAGCTAGTCTTTGAAACCTCTTGATGCATATTAATGTAACAGCTACGCTCCAAATTCATATTTTCACTTAATATAAAAATTCTCATTACGATTCCTCCTTACATTTATTCACAGGATTCACAGATGGATCTTTCGGTAACAAACAATTTAATAACTGTATAAATGTGAACAAGTGTGGAAGATTATATGTTTGTTTTTGAAGTTTAGTATAATATATTTTTATTGTTGAGCTGTTTATAATACTTCATGTTTTGTGTTTGGACAATGCATGAATTTGATGCTTTGTTATCATCTTTAGATATTCGGGGTGTTAGGGAGGCCCATTTACATGTTGAAATTGGGCCAAATTTACAAAGTAGTATGTTTGTTAAAGCTTGTAAAATTTTGAGAGTATTTTGGAAAGTGTTTACTTCTATGTATGTTAGTTTTGACTTGGTAGATTTCGGTGTTTC
Source organism: Pinus albicaulis (assembly GCA_034641835.2). Classification (NCBI taxonomy): domain Eukaryota; kingdom Viridiplantae; phylum Streptophyta; class Pinopsida; order Pinales; family Pinaceae; genus Pinus; species Pinus albicaulis. Next base: position 133,859 of record JAXQQM020082125.1, read on the forward strand.
ATCTAAGTTTTAAGTTTCAAAGGGATTTATCAGGTAATGGATTTCAATTTGCCCACATGTCAAGCTCAGGAATTTCTCATCAATAGCTGTTGGACTAGATGCACCAAATGCGAGAGGAGATCCAAGTTTTTCAATTAAAACATAATCAAGTTTGTTGTCCCTGGACTTAATGAACAGGCCCCTATTAAGGATATGGGTATATCCCATGGTGATCCTACCCATCAGTCTACAAAGAAGTATGTTTGTTAAAGCTTGTAAAATTTTGGGAGTATTTTGGAAAGTGTTTGCTTCTAGGTAAATTAGTTTTGAATAAGTAATAGGATGGCATTTTGGGGACATTGGCAGCTTGAAAAATCTCTTTTGTTTTAGTCTGCAAGCTAGTCTTTGCAACCTCTTGATGTATATTGATGTAACAGTTGCACTCCAAATGCAGATTTTCACTTAATATAAAAATTCTCATTATGATTTAAAAAGTAAAAACGCAATGTGAGTATTAATTCAACTCATGTTCATTATTGTTGTATTAATCTTGCATCTAACAAACTACATTGTTGCTTGAACCAATATAACATCACCTTTATGGCTTTCTTTTAAAGTAGCACCCCTTTCTCCCCAAGGATAATTTTCTGCATCAAATTTCACCATGATAAGGCCATACACAATCATGCATTAGCCCTTTTGATCCATGCCTTTTCGAAAAAGAGTGGAACCACCACCTAAAAAATGTTTCTTGGGCATTTGAATAAGAGATTTTTATAAGGTTTGCTTAGTGCTATTGCAGGTTGTTTGGAAAGGACTAATTGAGACAAAAGCAGTGTTCTTATTGCCTTGGTTTTGCACAGAGTTCACATCCTTATCTTCTCCAAAGTGTTTATGTTCAAATTACTTATTTTCTGGATTATATTATGTTCAACTACAAACTACTTTCTGCTAAGATTTACTTTTGTTCTTCATATTCAGATTCAAATGTTATGAGTATCAATTGGCGCTGGGGGATAGTTGCTGCAACATTGACTAAGAGTATCAAATTCAAATTTTATGCCCATAAAAGATGAAAATGTCTCAATGCCATTTCAAAAATCCATTGAAATCCTTTACCCTTGCTACCTCTCGTAGTGGGCCTATTATTTAGAGAACCCAAGGACCACCCATGAGGTTGGGGGTCCCAAATGATTTCCTTGAGATCCACAATGACTGCACATGTTCCTATATATTGTGTTGCTACAACATGCACTCTTGAGCTTTAAGCTTTGCAACTTGTGATTCAGGGAGATCCTTGTCTAATTATATCTTGTGAATGAGAGATAAGAGCTTCTTTGCTCAAATGGCATGAAGCTGGTCTTAAGAGATTCTTCTTTGTTCAAGGGGCCTGAAGCCAGTCTTATGAAGATCTATATTTAAGGGAGATGGTGCAGTCATACCTGTACGAAATCCTCTCAAAGGCCAACACGTGGAAGGTTCAGATTATCTCAGAGGAACGAGACTCCAGAGAGGGGGAAGATGCAGGAAGACATTTCACTTTAAATCTTGCAATTTGTTTTCCAAAATTCATAGAAATGCTTCAGAAGTTTACATACTCTTGTTTTTTATAGCAAGTATGCATTGTTAATTTTTTAAAGCATCAAATTCCCACAACTGCCAAGAAAGTCTTCTTATCCAAGGATTAATAACATAAGGATCACTTTGATTATTTACAATTATCTAATGTTTCTTGCCTCTTTATAGTAATGAATCATGATTATATCCAATTTATTATGAAATTATCCTTTGGCATGTTTTTCTTCCTCCTTACATTTATTCACAAGATTCATAGATGGATCTTTCAGTAACAAACAATTTAATAACTGTATAAATTTGAACAAGTGTGGAAGATTATATGTTTGTTTTTGAAGTTTAGTATAAAATATTTTTACTGTTTGGACAATGTAGGCATTTGATGCTTTGTTATCATCTTTAGATATTCGGGGTGTTAGGGAGGCCCATTTACATGTTGTCTTGCAAAAACTAGAGAACCCATTCTATAGCCAACCATAGTAACATCAAGCATAGAGCTTCCAACCATGTCAAAATGGGAGCTAATTTACTGATACAAATTTGGGAATGAATCCCACTGAAAACTGAAACCACAAGTGGCAAAGAAACGATGATCCTCATGCTTCAACAAATTTCAAGTGTATGAGAGAAATCTCCAATCCAAATAGACCTTCCCAAGTGTAATGTCAGCTGGTTGTAGGTGTCCATGAGTATCTGAGTTTATTTCTCTACTGCCTAGTGTATTACCCTCTCACCATGTGCATATTTCCTGTGGATGCCAAGTGTGGTTCGAATGGGGTGAAGGGAGGCAAGTTCCCTCCAAATTTGCGCTAGATTGCTATGATAAATCCCCTCAAAAACACATGTACATGCCTTTGCATATATCTTCTAGCTGGGCACATGTAGCTATTTTGGAAGAGTCAAACTTTAGAGTGGAGATCTGGGAATTATTTCCCGCAAAATTTGAAAATGTAATCCCTGACCTGCCAACCAAATCCGTGGCATGAGATCGAGGAGAGCTGGGAATTATTTCCCACAAAATTTGAAAATGTAATCCCTGACCTACCAACCAAATCCGTGGCATGAGATCGAGCTTGCTTTGCTAAAAATCTCTTCATTTTTTTTTACATATTTTTAACTGTTCGTCGGTATTGCGATAGTTCATAAGCATCAATATTGCGACGCTCTAAACAAACATCAGAAGAGCGACGTTGCATTTTTTTAAAATATTTTTAAATGTTCGTTGGAATAGCGATGTTTTGTAAGTGTCAGAAGACCGATGCTTTAAACGTTGGAAGAGATAATGTCAGACTTGTGACATTTGTTTGAAAACTTGACAAGGGTCGGAAGACCGACAGTTTGGTATCATCAAAAGACCAACATTTGTGGCTCGTCAGAAGACCAACGCTTATAAAACGTAGGAATAGCAACGCTTTAGATAACGTCCAAAGACCGACGAAAATCTGGAAATGTCGGAACAAGAGTCGCTCTTCCGACGCTTTATTGAAGTGTCAGAATTGCGATGTAATGGCTAACCACATTTTTTCCAGCCTCAAACTGTCGCTCTTGCGACGACTATGTGTCAGAATAGCAACGAAGTGGCCGTCAGAAATTGGGCCAAATTTACTAGTGTTCAATCTTTGAGTCTGTGCTGTACTCAAATCCAGATCGACCTGCAATGTTTTTCTTAATGTCTTTATTTCAAACTCTATGGGTAATAAGGGATTCTTATCATACACCAATTCATATGGTGATAAGCCTATAATATTCCTCCATGTTGTCCTATAAGCCCACAGTACCTCTAGAATTTTCTCGGCCCAGTTTCTTCGGTGGCTGGCTACTATCTTTGTTAAGATTCCCTCAATGACTTTATTGGTGCTTTCTACTTGACCATTTTCTTGTGGGTGATATGGTGTAGTGATTCTGTGATGAATTCCATAATTTTAGACCAACTTCTTGATCAAATGAGATGTGAATTGAGGCCCCCTATCTTTCACTATCTCTCTAGGTATCTCAAAGCGAACAAAAATATCTTGAAACAAGAAGTCTAAAACAGTCTTCTTTATTGCTCTAATTAGTGCCTTTGCTTCGACCCATTTTGTGACATAATCGGTGCAGACCAATATGTATGATTTTTTTTGTGATGAAGGATTAATTGGCCCCACAAAGTCTAGGGCCCATTTATCAAATGGTTCTATTACTATCTGAGGCTATAACATCTCATCTAATTTTAGAGGCTAGCCCATCCTTTGACATCTATCACATCATTTCACAAACTTCTTGGCATCCTAGAATATAGTTGGCCAGTAGTACCCTGTTGAGAGTACTTTATGTCCTATTCTCTTTTCTGCAAAGTGTCCTCCACAAGGTTCCTCATGACAAGCCTTCAAGACTCAAATTCTTCATCTTCTCTAACATATTGCCTAATATGAAAATCTGGTCCGGTGTGATAGATATTGCCTTCTATCCAGGAGTAGGTAGAACTCTGTTGTATAATATTCCTTCTTTCCTTGGAAGACAATTTATGTGGGAATTTTCCTGCAGCAAGGTAATTGGCTATATCTGCATACCATGGTGAGTGAGTAGAGATGGCAAAAAGATATTCATCTGGAAAATAATCCTCACTGGCAATGTAATCATCACTTATAGTTAATCTAGAAAGGAAGTGAGCAACTTTATTATCTTTCCTGGTTTTATCTAAAATAGTAATATCAAATTCTTGTAACAAAAATAACCATCGTGTAACTCTACCACTAGTAACAGGCTTTTTCATTAAAAATCGAATTGCAGCATGGTCAGTGTGTACAAATACTTGGTACCAGGTGATGTGGTGTTAGAATTTGTTGATAGCATGCACTACTGCTAGGAATTCCTTCTCAGTAATAGTGTAGTTGAGTTTTGCTAGAGTTAAGTTCTTACTGATGTAATAAATGGCATAAGGTTTCTTCTCCTCCTGCTGCCCCAAAACAACATCCACAGCCATGTCATATGCATTTTTAGTAATATGAAACGACAATTCCCAGTTTGGTCCTCATAAAAAAGGTATTGTTGTTACACAGTTCTTCAACTTTAAAGAGGCCTGCTCACACTTCCCTATCCACACAAATTCTACATCTTTCATGAGTAATGAAAATAGAGGAGATGCAATCTTTGAAAAATTCTCTATAAATCTCCTATAATATCCTACATGTCCCAAAAAACTTTGTACCTCTTTCAGAGTCTTAGGGGTCATAATTTTCGAGATTACCTCAATTTTTGAAGGACCTACCTTGATTCCATCTTGCTGAAATGAAATGTCCCAGCACAATTCCCTCAGTCATCATCATGTGGCATTTTTCCATGCTCAGAGCAACATTAGTTTTTTCACAACGTTCCAACAATTTTTCCAAGTTAGCTAATGTTGTCTCAAAGGCATCCTCGTAGGGTGTAAAATAATCCATAAATATTTCTAGATAGTCATTCAAAAGATCGAAAATATACCCAATATTTCCCTTTGAAAGGTTGCTGGTGCATTACAGAGGCCAAAGGGAAGGACTCTGTACGCAAAAGTACCCCATGGGCAAGTAAAGGTTGTCTTGTCTTGGTCTTCTAGGGAAATATGTATTTGATTATAGGCACTAAACCCATCTAGAAATGAAAATAATTTTTTCCCAGAAAGAGTGTCCAAGACCTAATCAATGAATGGTAAAGGAAAATGGTCCTTTTGAGTGGCCTTGTTAAGTTCTATATAGTCAACACAAACTCTCCATTTTCCATTCTTCTTGGGAACTATGACAAGTGGAGACACCCACTAACTGTCAGAAATGGGGTAGATGAAATTAGGATTAAGGAGTTTATGCAATTCTTCTTTCACTATCTCCTTAAGTGTGGGGTTCATTTGGCGCTGAGGTTGTCTAATTGGTTTTCAATCCTCTTTAAGGTAAATGAGGTGAGTGCATAGGCCAGGATGGATTCCTTTCATATCCGTATAGTCCCATGCAAATGCATTTTTGTATTTCTATAACAACTTTATCAACAATCTGTTTTGTTCAGTAGTCAGGTTAGGATTGATGTTTAAACATTTTCCAGGTTTGATTTCAACGAGACTGCTGATAGTATGTGGAGTTGTTTTCAAATGTTAAATAATTGCATAATATTCCTCATATTCTTCTCCCAAATCTCTAATGGAGGAAACAGGGAGTGAATTACTAATAAAACCATTAATGATATCGTCCTCTGTTTCATCCTTAAAGTATTTTACTTTTCCAAGTGTGAGAAGAGGTAGGGAAAAATCAGATTCAAATACAAATTTGTCCCACTAGGGACTAATGGAATCCATATGAGGTTTAGTTGGGGGATAAAGGTTCATGTTCTAAGTGGCCTGTCCATCTGAGATCACCATAGATCCAGACCTGCATCTGATATATGCATCTATAGTGGCTAGCCACAGTATTCCCAATATTAAAGGATGACCCCCTAGGTTGGATTTGGTTTGTAAAATGAGAAATTCAGCGGATAAATCTAGAAAGCCATAGTGATAACCACATCTTCAATCATTCCCTCGAGCTTGACACAGGACCTATCTGCTAATTCAAGCACTGTGGGTGTAGGTCTAAGTCCATGAAGTCCTAGAGAGATGAAGAGGTATTTAGCCATGACATTAATAGTTTCCCCTAGATCAATCGAAGTACTGGTTATGGGATGATTGTCAATATGGAAAGTCATTGTAGGGTTCCTTGGGTCATTATATTTAGTCAACACATGTTGATCAATCATAAGATCAGACAATTTTACCATGACATGGACAGTAGCAGGGTCTTTAGGTTTCCTTCCAGGTCATTTGATGCATAGATCCCTCACTATTTTAGCATAGATAGGTACTTCTTTAAGATCTTGTAATAGTGGAATCCACACATACAAATTTTGCAGCTCCTTGAGGAATTCGGATTCAGGTTGTGAGACCAACCTAGTTTCAGTTAATCGTTGAGGGTATGGGGGGTTCTGAATGCTAACAATTGAGTCAGCTATCAGAGATGTACTAGCCTTAATCAGATTGGCTGCTGTAGGAACATCAGGCCCTCCCGAGCTGGCTACTACATATGTAACAACAGGTGTTGTATCAGTGGTTACATGTGTAACAGTTGCCTCATAATCGTCCATATCCTTCCTGGGTGATTCACATTCTTCGGTAATAATGGGGGTATGTTCAGATCTGATTACTTTCCCTGATTAAATCCAAACCTCGTTAAGTCTGATAGGAGTAATAAGATAAGTCTGGAGGGTAACCAGAGCATCCATGCTCTGGGCTGCCTTATTATTTTGATTGGGGTTAGGTTGCATAGGTAATTGGGGTCGGACATAAGGTGTAAGATTTTGAATAGAAGGTAGTTGTAACTGCTATTGTTGCATTGGTATTGGAGGGGGTACTGGACCTTGGTCATTGCCTCTCCAGTTTTGACCCCAAGGATTGGGTTGTGATGGAGGATATTGCATTGGTGGAGGAGATGGCCACTAGTTCCATGGTGAAGGAAATTGTGTTGAGGAAGGAGTAGGATACTTCCATGGGTATTTCTGACTATTATAAAAATTATTCCAAGGATAAAAAGAGGAAAAATATGAAGGCATACCTGTAGGTCACCGCTGCCATGGTATCTTTGATCTGATGAAATAAGAATATTGAACATCCTCGCTTGATTCTTGAAGTACTGCCTTCAGTTTGGGCAACTCAGGACACTAATTTGTAGAGTGCCCCAACTCACAGATGTTGCATAGGCTGACACTATTCAGTTCACATTCTCTTTCCAAATGTTTCTTTTTGCATTGGGGACAGAATATTGCTAAGGCTGCTTCATCTTTTTCTTATGCTTTCTTGACTTGAACCATATTGATCTGGGCAGAGAGAGTGCTAAGGAGGTCGGTTTTAAAATCCTCAAATAAGTTCCTGAACTCTGCTTTGGTTACTCCTCCACTTGTGGACTTCTGTATCCGAAGTGAAGGGTCCCGAACTGAAACTCTCCCCTTGAACGATCCTCTTGAGCTATGCAGGAAAATCTTCATTATCTCATCAAACATTTCTTGTAATATGTCTCCTTTTCCTATTATGCTCAGATGCTCCAGACAATCATCTCTTAAACCTCTTAAGAATATTAGCTTTATAATTTCTGGATCTAAGTTACTGAACTTAGACCTCTATAAATTGTAGTGAAATCGCTCCAAATTGTCTTCCAGGCTTTCCTCCTCCTTTTGTGCAATTCTGAAAATCTCATCCTTCAAATCCCTGGTTCGGAAGTAGTCCTGATACTTAAAGAGGAAGGCCTCTCTCATGTCATTCTAGGTTCGAATCGTGCCAACACCCAATCTTAGGAACCATCTTAATGCTGCTCCTTTCAGAGTAGCAGGGAATAATTTCAGCTTCTGGGCATCTGAAGTGTATTCATAACCTCTACACAACACATTGAATTCGAATAGAAAGGTATCGATATATTCAACATCCATCCCCTTAAATGATGGTAGGGATGATAAAGGGATATTCTTCATAGGAGCCTCATCCCGTGTTACTATTATTTGGAATTCAAAAGTAACAGAGCTATCGGTCTTAACATTCTCGTCCCCTATGATTGATTCTTCCTGATGGGATGAATTGGCCTTGAAGTATACTAGAGATTGAAAAATAGAAGGATCGGGCTACTCCAAGACCAATTGTTTAATAACACTACCAGCTTCCAATTAATGATCAACTGAATGTTGTTCCTTAGGTCCCTGATGCTCCCCATTGGTCTCTCTGTGTCCTTCAATTCTCAGATCTTGATCAATGAGTTTCCAATGCTGTTTTGAATCTAGAGTTTTGATAGCGGGAGTGGATATGTTGTTCGAAGGATGGTGAGGTATAGACATGGAAGACACCGATGGTCTAGGCCTTGATATGGTAGATGCTTTCTATGGTCCTGTCTTCCTATTATCTCTGTATGATGTGGAATGTTCCTTTTCTGCCTTTGAAATCAGATCTCCAAAGAATTTTTTCCTTCCCAAATCTGCACTCTTCTTTTCCTTCTTACGACCCCTCTTTCCTGTAGTTAGTAGAGTGGGGGGTGTTTGTAGATGTTGATGTTGTCCTACTGGCACACATGGGCCCTATGTGTATCAATTCATCCTACAAGTTCTTCATTTTCTACAGTAGTGAGCCCACCCAAGTTTGTTAGAGCAATGTGCAGGTTCTTACCTCTCGTCTTACCACCCAGCGATTGTATAGCTGAAAGCACCCTAAAAAAAACACCCAAAATTCAACTCCTAAGTGTCCCAGCAAGACATTGGTGAGCTCGCTCAAGTTTTTTAGAGCGATGCGCAGGTTCTTACCTCTTGTCTTATCGCCCAACAATTGTGTCATTGCATACACTCTAAGAAAAAAAAACAAAATGCACAGAAATTCAATCTCCTAAGTGTCCCAACAAGACATTGGTGAGCCTGCTCAAGTTTTTTATAGCACTGCGCAGGTTCTTACCTCTCGTCTTACTGCCTGGCAATTGTGTCATTGGAGACACTCTATGAAAACACACGAAAATTACACTTCTAAGAAACAAGTCTGAATTATTGGATCGTCACTTCCATCCCCAATAATGGTGCCAAAAAGTTGGGCTATATAAATAATTGTTAAATGACTAAACATCACAAATTAGTTATCAATCCGGGGATGTCTGTTTATTCCAATGACAGTCTCACTGTCTGTACCGATACATCGACCAAAGGAAATTTCAAAGAAAAGAAATTGTTGCTAAAGTAAATGACGGAAGTAAATCACTCATGTAGAATTAAAAGGATCTATAAGACTAGAATCACACTTCAATTAATTTGTTCTAGCATGCCACACAACAGGTAACCAACTGGTGTCTCTAATCACTACGAGGAAAAGACGCTCTAGTAGATGTTTTTAAGGAACCTCTTATAAAAATACCCTAGACATCCGTTTCTAGCAGAGGTTCCTAGAGGAGGTTTGTGGGCAAAGTTTTTTTTAGATGTATTTCATCCAGTGCTCTTATCACTGTTAAACGCACCAGTGCATTCAACATGAGAAAGCACTGGTGCAGTTAAAACATTGGTACACCGGACAACCATGCCTCCGTACACACCCGCCCAGTGCATTGTATTTCTATAGTGCACCAATACTTTACATAACTTCCACATCGGTGCCTCATAAAAAGCACGCGAAAACCGAAACCACCCGGGTCGCCCTGAAATCCCCGCGCACCGGCACAGGGTTAAATAAATAAAAAATTACGACCAAAAAATCTCACAAAAAATAGGCACACCGGACACTGTGCACTCCTAACACACCCGCCCAGTGCATCATATTATTGTAATGCACCGGTGCCTTACAGCGCTTCCACATCGGTGCTTCAGAAAACGTGCGCGAAAACAGAACCTACCCAGTGTGGAATAAAGAAAATGCACCGGGGTGCCCATAAACCCCGCGCACTGGCAGAGGGTTAAATAAAAAAAAAATTTGGCAAAAAATAACACAAAACATTGGCACACCGGAAACCGTGCTCTCCGTACACACTCGCCCGATGCCTTATATTAAGGAACCGCACCGGTGCGTGAAAAATCGTGAGCACCGATGCGTGAAATTTTTTTAGCACTAGTGCCTCATAAAAATCACGCGAAAACATATACCGCCCAGGGCGGAATGACGACAACGCATTGGGGAGCCCATAAACCCCGCGCACCGGAACAGGGTTAAAAAAAAAATTACGGCCAAAAAACCACATTGAACATTGGCTCACCAAAAACTGTGCCCAGTGCGTCATATTAATATAGAGCACCGGTGTGTTACAGCTATGCCACACCTGTGCATCATAAAAGTGCATGAAAACAGAAACCGTCCAGGGTGGCATAGTGCAAACACATCGTTATGCCAAGAAAAACCCCGGGCACCGGAACAGGGTTAAATAAAAAAAAAAATTATGGCCAAAAAATCACATTTTTCACTTTTGTCAGTGCTATAGAGCTCTCAAGCACCGGTGCAAGTTATCCTTATTTAAGCTGCCCTGACATCGGTGCTCCCTTTGCACTCATTGCACGCACTGCTGTTGTGCATTGCCCACCAATCTCCATCTTGAATTTTGTAAAATAGTGGACAAATTTTCTTTTGCAAATTCTACAGCCAATATGCCTCCTCGACAGGTAAATGTATAGGTATTTTTCTTATTTTTCCATAATTAAGCCTTTTAGCGGATTAGAATTTCAAAAAACCTTAAAATTAACCATAAAAAAAAATTGTCGTGTGGTGCGCTCGAGCCGTTCGGCTCGCACTGGTCTGTGGTGCTGCCTATAAATTTACAGGCCACACTGCAACTGGTGCTAACAGTATCTGCACCGTTTCTAGGGCGGTACCAATAGGTGCACCGTGATATTTTAAAAAAATTTAAAAAGTGCGGTGCAATCGTTTACCAGGCTGCACCGTTGAGAATCTTGGATCACGGCAAGTCAGTGCGTTGACAGAATTATCTTCCCCAGGGCGCGTAATGTTGTCAGTGCACTACATACCTCAATTCGACATTGTCAACTGTTCGGCATGGTAAACCGGTGCTAAGGGTATCTGCACTGGTTTCGGGGTGGTACCAAAGGTGCACCGTGTTATTTTAATTTTTTTTAAAAGTGCGGTGCTGTCGGTTACCTGGTCGCACCGTTGACCTAGTTGAATAGTGGTGATGCAGTGCGTTGACCGAAATAAATGCCCCAGGATGGCTATTTTTGTCAATGCACAACTTACTGTATTTGGCCTGCATCAATGGCGTGGCCTTTTAAAATACCGCACCAACGACTATGTACGGTGCCAAGAGGGTGGTGCGCTGCCTTAGCTATACGCCCAGGGGCATATAGTGTAGTCAGCGCACCGCCCTACTGACACTGCACGTAGTCAACAGTGTGCTAAAAAAATATTCTGGAGCATCGTCCGCGGTGCGTTGAATATCATTAGGTGCACCATTCTCGATGCGCTTTGTTGAAAGATGCACCGAGACTGGTGCATGACTGTGTTTTTGGTGCACCGACTGTTGTTTTATTTATTTTTCAAAAAATATTTATATACGTATGTTTCTAAATAAATGTCTCATTTAATAAAAAAATTGTGTTTAATATATCAATCATTCAGAGACGTGAAACGAGAGAAGAAAGAAAAAACAACAACAACATGCGGAACAATATAACATGGTTCACCTGTGGGAGGCACGAGAGAGGGAGAGAGATGCATACCCTCACCCTATTACAGCAGCGATGCAAGGGCTCCTAAGGCAGGTAGGCCTCCTCAAGTTCTATGAGGAGGCTATTTCCCTAAAGTCCCATAGTTTGTTTTTGAGACATCTTATCCGAAGGTGGAATGCCCAACAACAGGCTTTTTGGGTTGGTATCAACCAGTGGTACAGGCCAACTGAGGAGGATATATATTTTATTACAAGGCTGTCGAGGAGAGAGGTGGATTTTCCCTCATTCCCCGAGGTTCCAACTGGCTGTGTAGTAGGGATTCAATTAGTTTACTCCCAAAGATACATTGGAGAAAATTTATCAACTCCTGTAGATTTTCGGGTCATTGGAGGGAAATTATGTATTGGTGCATTTGGTCGTGAGGAGGTCTAGTGTCTCTCACTTATCATTTCAACCATTTCGCACAACACTAGTGATGGGAAACACATTAGTTGATAGATTTTATATTATGTTGATTCTTTAGTACAACAACCACAACTTGTTAGGTGGTCTGCCATTTTTTTGCGGCAGTTTTGTACAACATTAGATAGATGTCATGGTCATGCACAAGGGAGGGTCAACTTCCCTTTTGCTTCAGAGATTTTTTGTTTATTTTTTGAGAGGTTTCCAAAGACGAGGCCTAGTTTTCTTCGCCAGCCTCGTAGGCCGATTACTGAGGCATGTATGCACATGTGGGGGCAGATGATGCCCAAGAGGGAGGAGACTCTGTTTCCAGTGAGGATATTAGATGATGCACCGGAGTTGCTAGCCAGTGTTGATGCGCATCCCTTCATTATGGTCCCTTGTCCTTATGCAGGGTTGGATTGGCGAGGGTGTGCCAACATCCTCTTCATAGCTGATGAGCCGTTAGATGATAGAGGTAATATTACTGTTTTATTTAAATTTATTCTAACATGTTCTTTAGCTTGTATTTATTAAATTGTGTAATGAAATTGTCTAATTATTGTTATGTACTTGTATATATTTTGTAGACATTGGCTATTTTGATGGCGAGGAGATTCCACCACCACCACATGATCTAGGTGTGGATCCTGATGACCATGAGGGCATGCTAGATGCTGAGGATCATCAGGAGGCTAGTGCATAGAGACCTGCTCTTGCTAGTGCGTCGGTGTGCGATCGACTTAATGATGCTAGATACAGGATGGAGTTGGGCAACCAACTCATTGCATTGATTGTTGAGGCAGGCATCGGACCTGCTCATTACAGAGACATAGAGGCCGATGATAGGCTATTACGTATGTGGAGAGGCATGCCACTTGACATGTACAACCTGATGCAGCATGTCTTAGGAGTTACGACAGCTTTTACGCGACTGACGAGGACTATTTCACATTACGATTGAGCTGCAGCACGTGATGGACAGTATGCAAGGCGCAGCATACCATCATCTCATGATCGTTCACCTCGCATCGTGTAAGATGAGACTGAGCCTCCACTAGCATATAGCAGCAGTCATCATGGAGATGAGGCTGGACCATCGGCCACGTCCAGTCAGCAGCCTGCAACACCCATCAGTACTCATGATCATGAGCAGGCACCATTGACTCATGAGGAGGTCTCCACTAGTACTGATATTGATGTTGTACTACCACCAGTTGATCCATGACATTTATATTACAGTTGTATATTTTTAACATTATTTAGTTATATGTGTGTGTGTGTGTGTGTGTGTGTGTGTGTGTGTATGTATGTATGTATGTATATATATGGTCCATGTATTTTATGTTCATGTTGCAGTTGTACTTAATTTACATGTTGATCATCATGATGTGTATGTTGTTAGGTCATGCTAGATATGTTCATTTAATGTGCAGCTTGCAGATAGATGTGTATGTGATAGCACGAGTTATTTGACATGAGATGTATATTTGATGTTTGTGTTGTGATAATGTTAATTGTGTTTTGTTAGATGATCATGATCACAATGATGCAATTAGCGATTTTGAATGTGTTTTTTAGTCAAATATGATGTTTGTACGATGGTTATCATGAACGCGATGTCTATTAATTAATTTAATACTAAATTATCATGATATCGTAAAATTGTAATATTTGCAATTCTAATTGTATTTAAAATTCTAAAATTTTTATTGTAATGATATATATGTAAATTTGTAAAATTGTAATTGTAATTGTAATTTTTTAATTTGTAAAATTGTAATTGTATATATGTAAAATTCTAATTCTAATTGTATGTAAAATATTTGTAAAATTTTAATTGCATTAATGTGAAATGAATTTATTAAAATTTTTAAATTTTAAATAATTGTAAATTAGTAAATCTAGAATAATATGATTTATTGTAACATAACAAAGTTTAGAAAATAATGCAAATAAATTCATGTACTTTAGAATTATCATTATTTTATTATGATCTTAGATACAAAAAAAAATTAATTTATACAATACACCATTGTTTTTGAGATCAACATAATTGCAAATTATCAAGTGAACTATTGATTTTAACATTAACACAATGAAAATTACCAATTGATTCAAAATACATATTATATTAATATTTCGAAAAACCCATCTTAAAAAGTATAAATATTGATGAAATAACACATGTACCATATCACTCTCGGTTCTCATGATCACCCTCATTATCTTCTAGCTCGCATGGCATGATAACACTATTGTTCTCAAAAATATGTTTTGATCTAGGGTCATGTGTCAATATGAACCACCAATCCCTATCCAACACATCTAGGTAAAAAAACACCTGGTTGCAGTGTTTAGGGAAAACATAGGGCTCCTTAGCTTCATCCCACATCTTTCTAGAGTTGATACATATCAGCCTACTATCACGATCTTCCTTTACATTATTCCAATCAAAGGTGTCCCACCACTTGCACCTAAAATAACACATTGGAAAGAAGACACATCCACTTCAATGATTTCTCGTATATTTTCGACGTAACCTAACATCCCTCATAATAGGTTTTGATCACAGTGGCTAGATCGACTAGATTGATTGAACTCGATTTCCACTCCACAGTCTTGTGTGATTTTTCTAGCATCGACATTTTCTGTGCAAAAATGGTGTCCATATGCCCACATAGATGGGAACAAATGCACCTATTATAAAAAAGTTAAAAAATTCATAGTGTCTTGTGCCTTATAAATAATAATCCAACAGTTAAAATATGAAATGTATATGTCCTAATAGAAGTTTCAAATTTACATATAAATTAAAAAGATTATTACCGAGTTGTTGCACCCAATCCCTACGTTTAGCGCATCCTCTTCAACACGTGGGTAACAACCGGTAGCACCGTATTTGTCTCTGACTTGGTCAGCAACCCAACTGTTGGGGCATATTTTTGGCATATTTTATTTTAAATAATTGGGATAAGGCACACTTCTACCATTCAACCATCTAAATTCTTTCCTGTCACTATCCCATTTCATACTGTTTTGTTCGTACAATGTGACCCACGGTTGTGTCACTTCAAAATTGTAAAGAATGAATTTATTGATTGCTTCAATTTCTGCATTCGCTGATGAAATAAAACCAACATTATATAGTACTTAGAGATCAAAATATGCATTATAATATTGAAGTTCAACATGACTATTAATTACTTTTTGTAAATTTGAAAAATTATAAGTCGCTTACTCTTTATCAAGCAACTTTTTCCACTCGTTTGGAGCAACTCTCCTTCTCTTTTGTCTTCATCCATTTCATCGTGCCAAATCACTGCACTTGGTCTGTTTTCGATCTACTTGATGTACTCACTAGCATAATAGAAATAATCATACGATATGTACCCCTCTACCATAGACCCCTCGGGTTTTGCCCTTTGTCGAACAAAACCTTTCAATTTCTTCATGTACCTCTCTAAGGAGAACATCCAATGACAAGAAACAACCCCAACTAATTCAACCTCATCTACTAGGTGGATTAGAAGATGAACCTATAAGTCCATGAAACTCGTCGGTAGTTCCTTCTCAAATGTATAAACAATCTCAACTATCTCTTGATGCCACCGTGGAATGCTAGCCACATGAATCTCATTTGACGTGATCCAACGTAAAAATGTAGATAATTTAGATATGGCACATCCTAGGTCTTGAGGGAATTCATGTTTCACACACCCACGCATGAAAATAGGATAATGACACTGCAAAGTTAAAAAAATGTGCAATAATATACAAAATTAGTTATGTTTTATGATCCCACATGGGATAAAATTTATTAATATAACAAATAATAAAATCATCCTTTTGACATTATACATACTCTTAGAAGATTCAAATGGTCATGTGATTTCAACCTCGACAAATGGTCATCCACGGTGAAGCAGTGCCGCAGTGAAGACCCATATGAAGTTGGCACCCTCACATCCATTATAACTTCCTCTGCCAAAGATATATCATCTTTTTTTTAAATCCATGGGACATCACCTTCTTTGAAAAACTTTGAATTAGAGGGACCAGCTCCTGCCTCTGATCCCATACTTTCTAATCGTCTTGGCCAATGTTTCTTTTTAGTTTTTGAATTAATAAGATCTTTCCTAATAGCCAATGTGTCAATTTTTTTCGATGATATGTGCCTCCATAAAGAAGATGAAACATTTTTAAATATATGCATGGGATCTAATAAGTGGGAAATCTTAAGATTCTCCCAATATGGGAGGTCATAAAAGATATATTTCCTTTTCATCCCAAAGGGCAATTTCTCAACATAGGTGTCGAAGAAATCTGGATCATCGAACATAGGCTCCCCATTTGAATCGAACATTTCTATGAACTCCTTCTTCTTCTCTCTCTCATATGCTCTAAGCCATTCAACGAGTGTCATTATTAGAGGCCTTTGGGTTCTCTCTTGTTTACCATTGAAAGCGGATGCTTCTCTTCTGTAAGGGTGTTCTTCTGGTAGGAATACCCTGGAGCAATCATACACTGGCTTTCATAGGTCCTTGGACCATCTAGCTTTCAGAGAAGGTCCACAACATTTACATCCAAAATACCCTTTTGTTACAATACCTACGAGATTATATTTGTATACATTAATTAATATGCATGGCACGTTAAAGAATATCATGAAGATCGGAACAAATATTACAACGAATTAAATAACTAATATGTGAAAGAATATTGTTACATATATAAAAAAATCAATAAATTAAACATGTAATTTATCAGAGAAAACTCCTAAGCCTGGATAATCATGTATCATGTAAGCACATATGCCATACAACGTAAAACTCCTCTCTGTTGCGATGGGTCTTGATACATTGTATACATTTATCCCATCCCATAATTCCTCTAATTCATCTACCAGTGGTTGTAAGTAGAAATCCATATTCTTCACTTGTCTTCTACCAGGGACTATGAGAGCCAACATAAGATGTTCATTCTTCACGGAAAATCATGGGGGGATATTTTTATTGATCACTACCACGGGCCAAATAGAATAGTTGATGTTTTGGAGGGAATATGGGTTGACGCCATCCATGGCTATACTGAGTCGTAGACTTTATACTTCATCCTTGAATTTTTCAGGCCATGTATCCTCTATATGCTTAATGGCTATTGAATTAGTTGGGATTCTCATAACTCCCAACTCACTTTTGTGTGAGGCATGCCATCTCTGCAACATAGCTAATTCTTTTCAATGAAATATCCTATGAATCCTTGGGATTATAGGCATGTGCCTCAATATCTTAAAAGGAGGACCAGTACATGATTTACCCTTATTTTTTTATTTATCATACCTCTCATGCCCACACTTCGGACACATCTCTTTGTTTTCCTATTCTCCTCTATATAGAATACAATCATTTGGACATGCATGATATGATATGTACTCAACCCCCAACATTTTCAACAATTTCTTTACCTCTTCGCAGATACCGGGCAAGACATTATCACTCAGAAGAACCTTATCTTTGAATAACCTGTAGTTGGTGATCATGGAAAAATATATTAATAAATGTACATTAATGTTGATATGATTATTAACGTTCATAAAATTTACCATTTTTAATTTTCATCGCAGTGTACTGATTATATTTCAAATTTATATAAGGGAGTACTTTATGGTAACTTACCTCAAAAGTTCCGAGAAGCATGCATTCGACAAGCCAAAGTTTGCTTTCAAGTTGTACAGTAACATCATTGTCCCCAACTGGGTAGACTTTGAATGACTGCTAGGTCCAAAGAGAGGGGTGGTGGAAGCAATTTTAAGGCTTTCGAAAAATGTGTCAGCGATATGAGCATCATCCCCTAGTTGATCATCATTTTGGAATGCATTTAACAACAATGTCTCCATGGCAATCATATCCCTTAAGTAATCAACCATACCAACCTCTATTTGATTTCCTCCATTTCCATATTGTGAGGAACTACTATTGCTGTAGTCATTCCTAATTGAATCTGGACGTAGAGGGAATTAAATCAGTGGTTGATTCAACCATTCTTGGTACGGTTCCTCTCCGATTTATTCTCTTAATTCAGTCCTCTCTCAATTTTACATTGTCGTGGGGTGCAACGGAAGATGGTAGGTAGGTCTTTCATCATCACTAGAATCCTAATAATTAAAAAAAAAAAAAATTGAACATGATTAGTACAAAATATATGATATCAATTAGTAACCACGTTGATAATATTGCATGATTATAATTAATTAGTTTGACGTTGAAATAATTATATATTAATCAATATATATACCAAAAAATTATAATTATAATTACCATCATTGTCCCGGGATTGTAGCTAGAAGGTGCAATATTGTTACAATTAGCAGGGTGAAGCAGCTATCCATTTTCATCTACCAAATGCACCTTGCGGTATGCAGCTCCTGATAAGAACTTCCGACGTTTTGGAGCAGTTTGAATATTTTGTGCATTTGAACTCGATGCTGAATCTGCATGAACCTATAAATTTGTATACATTATAAATTTAATTAAGTTGTGCATGATTTACTGCATGGATAAAAAACATATATTCAACTAGATAGTGAAAATATAAAACAAACTTGAAGTAAATATTACGTCTCCAGATGGATAGGAAGAAATCCGCGATGGACTTTAAGAAATATTATGGAACGAGCTGGATTTTGAAGAATTTTCCATTCCATATAATATATGATATTTTCTCCCTGAATTTGAGCAAAACAACAATAAATTTTGGTGCACAAACCTAAATGTAATTTCGGTGCGTAATATACAGATAACTACACCGGTGCATTTTTGATATTGCACACCGGTGTCGTTTTGTAACCCGACGCACTAGTGTGGTTCGATTAAGGTATGCACCGATAAAAGAATAACTGCAAATAAAAAAAGAGTAGCCCTATTTTCTTTAAGTGAAAAAAAAAACGGTAAATTGAAAAAGGGTGGAAAAATATTTTCGAAAATCTAATTTCATAAAACATTTCTTTAAATACTAAACACTTTTCATTATTTGACTATTTTTTCAAAAAATTTCAGCCAAAGATTTGCAGGATACATACCTGGAGCAAACAGAGCACGAGAGTACTGTGGATCAGGGAAATACGTTCGAACAGAAGTATTCAGACAATCAAAATTCCAAACCTCTGGTGATTCAAACCTTGTACCATAGAATTTCAAATGATGTGAGTAAAGTTTATTGTTTTTTTTTTACTTTTTTCTGCAGTTTTTTTTATACAGCAAAAGAAAAAATCAAAGTCTATTGGTTTTTTTTACTTTTTCTGTATTTTTTTTTATGAAGTAAAATTAAAAAAATCAAAGTTTATTGTTTTTTTTACTTTTTCTGCAGTTTTTTTTTACCTTTTCCACAATTTTCATAAACAAAATAATAAAAAAAATAAATTTTTAGAAACAAAAACCCTAGATTCTTTTTGTTTATGTCCTTTCTTCTCCCTCTTTCTGTAATCTCAGAATTAGGGCTTTTCAATTTATATTTATAGGGTTTGTATAGTCATAAGACACCTAACCCACGGGACGACTTGCATAGTCGAATCCCAATCCATGTTGGCCCTTGCAACAATCTAAAAAAAAACAGATTTTTTTTCGTCGGTGTGCCCTACGTAACATAGTGCACTGGTGCGCTCTGATATACCAGCGCACTGTGAAAGTACAATGATAAAAATAAAAAAACAAAATATGTTTTTATCAGTGCACCATATGTAACATATGGCACCAGTGCACTATTTCATTATGGTGCACTGCAAATGTGCTGTTTCGAAAAAAAAAACCATTTTAGAAAGAAACCCTACATTCTTTTTGTTTCTGCCCTGTCTTCTCCCTCTTTCTGTGATTTCAAAATTATGGCTTTTCAATTTATATTTATAGGGTTTGTATTGCTAAATATAAGCCTATGACATCCAACCCACTAGACGACCTGCATAGTTAGATCCCAATCCATGTCGGCCCTTGCGTAAATTTAAAAAAAAAAGATATATATATATTTTTTTTCGGTGTGCCTTGTGTATCTCAGTGCACCAGTGTGCTCTATTATCCCAGCGCACCGCGAAAGCACTGTGATAAAAAATTAGAAAAACAAAATATTTTTTCTCAGTGTGCCATTTGTAAAATATGCAATCGGTGCGCTATTTCATTATGGTGCACCGTGAACATTCTGTTTGGAAAAAAAAAACTTTCAAAAAATACAAACCTTACATTCTTTTTGTTTTTTTCCTTTCTTCTCCCTCTTTCTGTGATTTCAGAATTAGGGCTTTTCAATTTATATTTATAGGGTTTGTTTTTGTCAAACCAGGAGGTAACTCCTCAAATCAGAATGTGTATTAGCTGAAGAATGCATATGTATTTATACATGGAGGTGAGGCTATTGGGATTCATCTCCCAATGACTCTTGGCCTTCCTTATTTCCTAATATTAAATAATATACAATATTACATGTGCACACCCATCCCATAGGATTAGGTGTCAACATTCCCCCCTTTAATCCGAAGGGATGTTGGTGAGGCCAAGCATCGATCTGAACTTTTCAAACTTTTCTCTTCCAAGTTCTTTGGTGAAGATATCAGCAGTTTTCTCATTTGTGGAACAATGATGTAGATGGATGGTTTTGGCCTGAATGTGATGTCGAATTAGATGGCACTTTGTATTGATGTGCTTTGTTCGATCATGGAACTTTGGGTTCTTGGCCAACTTTATTGCAGAAGTGTTGTCGATCATGAGTGGTGTGGAGTACATTTGTTTCATCTGCAAATCTTCCAGGATTTTCCGGAGCCACACAATTTCCTTTTTTGCTTCAGCTGCTGCCACATATTCTGCCTCGGTCGTGGAATCTGCTGGAACTGACTGTTTGCGTGATCTCCATGAGACAGCTCCTGATCCAAGACTCATGGTGTAACCTGTAGTAGACACCCCTATTTCTTTGTCGCCATCAAAGTCTGAATCAGAGTATCCGATCAAGCTGAAGTCGCCTACCTGTGTATATTTGAGTCCAAAGTCTTGAGTCCCCTTCAAGTACCTTAACACTCTTTTCGCAGCAGACCAATGTCCTTCACAAGGTTTTTTCATGAACCTTGAGAGGATTCCAACAGCAAATGAAATGTCAGGTCTGGTGGTGGTCAGGTAGATAAGACTTCCTACAAGCTGTCTATACTTAGTTGCATCCTCAAATTCCTTCCCTTCAATAGATGTGAGCTTCAATTTTTGTTCCATTGGAGTGGTTAAGGGATTACATTCATCCATGCCAAAATTGTTCAAGAGATCTCCAATGTACTTCTTTTGAGAAAGAAATATGAATTTAGGATGTTGAATTACTTCAATACCCAAATAGTAATGAACATGACCCAAATCGGTCATTTCAAAACCTTTCTTCAACTCTTTCTTCATGGATGCAATATAGATCTCATTGTTTCCTGTTATCAAAAGATCATCTACATATACCACAAGATATACAATTGTTTTTCCAACTTTCTTAACAAACAAAGTTGCATCATCAAGATCAAAGTGTTTGAAATCAAGTTTCAGAAGATGCTCGGTCAATTTCTCATACCAGGCTAGTGGTGCTTGCTTGAGGCCATACAAGGATTTTACAAGTTTGCAAACTTTGTGTTCTTGACCCTTTATCACAAATCCTTCTGGCTGGGACATATAAACTTTCTCCTTTTGATCTCCATTCAAGAAGGCTGTTTTTACATCCATCTGATGGACTTTCCATCCATTCTGAGCTGCTAAGGCAAAGAGAGTCCGGATGGTGGTCCATTTTGCTGTGGGAGCAAAAGTTTCTTCATAATCGACTCCTTATTTTTGTGCGAATCCTTTTGCCACAAGCCTGGCCTTGTGCTTGTCAAGTGAGCCATCTGCTTTGTACTTGTTCTTGTAGACCCACTTACAGCCAATTGGTTTCGTTCCCAAAGGCGAATCAACCAGCTTCCAAGTGCCATTCTTTATCAAGGCATCATACTCCTTCTGCATCGCTTCTTTCCATTCATCATGAGAAGCGGATTCTTTGAAGGAAGTTGGTTCATGATTTGTAGACAAACTCAATTCACAGTTATAAGCAATATCCATATCAACAGGGGAATCAGAATTATCTACATCACCTTCGATTTCTTGAGTGGAACTTCTTGTTCCTGTTTTTCCAACCTCATCGGGATGAACATCCTCCAGTGTCTTTGTCAGCCATTTGGGGGGACCTTTCTGAGATGGCCCTGGCTGGTCACTTGACTGAGTTGGGATTGATTCAAGATTCAATCTCCCAATTCTGTCAATCACATCATCCAATGTGTCATCCGTGGTTGTTTCTTCATGTGGGGAAGATTATTCCACAGTTTGATTCAATATCGGAATCCCCCCTTCAAGATGTGGAATCACATTATCAAATTCTTGGAAGGACTTTGCATGTGTGAATCTATCCAGGCGATCAAGTTGCCGCTCAACAACTTTGTCACTCTTGGAAGATTCAAGAAATATGACATCTCTTGCTATTACAAATTTCTTATTTGCTTCATCATAGAGACGATATACTTTGGAGGTATTGGAGTACCCCAAGAAGATACATTTTCTACTTCTAGCACCAAGTTTGTTCCTTTGACCCTTGGGTATCAAGGCATAACAGGTGGACCCAAAGACCCTGAAATGCTTTACCGAAGGAATGTGGCCATGCCACATTTAAAAAGGATTTTTGTTTCTAATTGAACTTGAAGGAAACCTATTCTTTATGTAAACAGCACATAGAACTGCATCAGCCCAAAACATCAATTTCACATTCTTGAAAAATAACATGGAGCGAACCATATTTAAAATAGTTCTGTTCATTCTTTTAGCTACACCGTTCTGTTGGGGATTATATGGCACAGTTGTTTGATGTTTGATTACATGTTGACAAAGATAATTTTCAAATTCGTTTGAAGTGTATTCTTTTCCATTATCAGTACGTAGAGAGCCAATATGTGTTTGTGCATCATTTTCAATCCATGCATGAAAATTCTTGAAAGTTTGAAAAGCATCAGACTTATTCTTCAATAAGTAAATCCAACACATTCTGGTGTAGTCATCAATAAATGTCATCATGTATTTATTTCCATTTGCAGAAGCAATAGGCATAGGGCCACATAAATCTGAATGAACAAGCTCAAGTTTTCTATGTGCTGTGGAGTGTGAATCATGAAATGGCTGTTTGCTATGCTTTCCTAGAATACAAGCATCACATTCCTTAGGTTTTCTAGGAATTGTAGGCAGTCCATTAACACCATTTTTCTTCAACAAACGAAGGCTTTCATAGTTTAGGTGTCCAAATCTAGCATGCCATAAAAGACTTGATGAGAATGTACCTTCATCATGATGTGAACTGAATGCAAAGTTTTGAGCATGAGCAGATGAACCTTTCAGCTTCAAGAGTCTCCCTTCTTCTATTCCCTCCATGACAAGTGAGTGATCTGATGCTTTTCTGACCTCTGCCTTGCCATCAAACAAGTGAACTGAGTGTCCTTGCTGCTGGATTTCAACCAGGGACAGCAAGTTTCTCTTCAACTCGGGGAGGTATAGAACCTCATGTAGGATATGATCAGGAAGACCAGGCAGTTTAAGCCTGACTGTGCCAAGCCCTGATGGCTTGAGTTTGGATTTATCTACGAAATATACTACTCCATCAACTTTGTCAGTGAATTCTTCAAAAAAATCTTTTCTAAATGTCATGTGACATGTTGCTCCTGAATCTAGCAACCAATCATCTCTCCATGAAGTAAATGAAACATCAAATAGGTTTTCAGTTACTCCATTGTTACAATGTGCTAGAACATAATGAGCTGATTTAGGTGCTTTACCTTTGTCTTTGTCATTAGTTTTACCTTTGTCTTGATTTCTTTGCTGCTGAGTTTTATATTGTCTGCCCCCCTTTTCTCTGAAGTGTCTTCTTCGTCTTCTGCCATCTCTTCCTCTGGATGAATCTGAAGCATGTCTCTTTTCTCTCTGTGCCAAGTATGCAGCCTCTTTAGAATATGAAGGGACTGTCATCTTCTTTTGAAGGAGGAGAGAAAAAAAAAAATTTGCTGGAGAATCTCTTTTGAAGGAGAGAAAACAAAAACACTCTTTGCTGGAAAATATACTCAGTTTAAAAGGACAGAAACTCTTTTGCTAAAAGACACTGAATTTAAAAGGACAAAAACTCTTTGCTGCAAATACTAAATTCTGCACCAAAAAAATATGTATATATTTTTTTGTTTGAAGAGAGAAAATTTATATGGATGAGTGTATTGAAAATGTGAAGGGGCGGTATTATGAATATGGGAAGTGGTATTGTAAATAGAATGAAGGGCGGTATTGAATATAGGAGGGGGCGGTATTGAATATTAAAAAAAAATGGAAGGGGCGGTATATTATAAAATGGACAACGTATTATAAAATGGACAGAGTATTAATATGGAGGGCAGCATTGTATATAAAGTGGACAGAGGCAGCGTATTACATATGGAGGAGGGGCGGTATTCAATATGGATGGCGTATTAAATGGAGCGGTATTCAATATTGGAGTGGTATTAAATGGAGCGGTATTCAATATGGAATGGAGGGGAGGTATTACAATATATGTGAAAGCAGTGAGAGCGTGTGACAGCGTAATATGGAGAGCAGTGAGAGCAGTGAGAGTGTAATATGTAAAGCAGTGGTATTGTGGAAAGCAGTGAGGGTGGTGGTACATATATGTGATAGTGTATTCAAACTGCGTGGAGCGGACAACAAATATATGTGACAGGTGAGTCGAGCAGGGAGATAAGGTTAATCGACAGCGCTGTGTTGCTTGGGCGGACTGTATATATGGTGGACAATGTACAGTATATATGGTGGACTGTGTTATGGAGAGTTGGGTGAGGGATGCGTTGTAGTGTGAGGAGCCGGCTGTAAAATCCGTGAAGGGCAAAGCGATATAAGGATGGGAGGGGCGTAAGTAAATGGAGATAGAAGTGAGGGGGCGCGAGTGTATGAGCGATGGAGAGGCCGAGAGGCCAAATGAAAATTTAGGAATGGGATATTTGCAGGACTACAGAGGGGGCTGCAATTTGCAGTGTTTCAGGAACTGCAGGATTGCAGAATCTTCAGGAGCTGCAAATGTCAGAGCTATGCAGAGAAAAAAAATGCAGAATAACAGTATAGAAATAAGTAGGAGCAGCAAAAAATATTATTAAAACTGACTGAGCAAAGGAGAGAGAGTTACACCACAGGCAGAAATCCCAATAGTGGGACTGGCTCTGATACCATGTCAAACCAGGAGGTAACTCAAATCAGAATGTGTATTAGCTGAAGAATGCATATGTATTTATACATGGAGGTGAGGCTATTGGGATTCATCTCCCAATGACTCTTGGCCTTCCTTATTTCCTAATATTAAATAATATACAATATTACATGTGCACACCCATCCCATAGGATTAGGTGTCAACAGTATTGCTAAATATAGACCTAAGACATCCAACCGACGGGACGAATAGCATAGTCAGATCCCAATCCATGTCGGCCCTTGCATGAATTTAAAAAATATAGTTTTTTTTTATTGGTGCACTTGGCGTAACATAGCACATTGGTGCTCTGTATTGTACAAGGGCATTGCATAAGTAATGTGATAAAAAATTAATAAACAAATTTTTTTACTGGTGATTCATATGTAAAATATTGCACCGGTTTATGTTACAAAAACTAACACTGGATGATTTTTATTATTTTATCATGGTTAACTGGTGTGGTGATTGACATGTAACGCATCGGTGCTCCTTGTTGACATAGAGCACTGTACGGTCTATTATACTATTTGTGATGTGCGTTTGGAAGACACCCACGCACCGGCGTCGGTGCGTACACCATGAATGGTGCACTGGTTTCTTGAGAATTTTTTTTTTTACTTGAAAATTTGAAAATTTATTTATAAATATATTAATGAATGATATGGTACAAGTTTGAGATTGATAAAGAAATGATTGACAAGAGAACAAGTAACAAAAATACTGATAACACATCAAGAAAAGAAAAAAAGGCAAGTTCTTTGTAATTTCTTTACAAAAAATATTATTTTTGAACTATATGTAAGTTTAACTAATATGTATTTTTTATTGTGTATCATGCAGAGCCACAAAATTACGAAGCTCGATAAGGTTATTTCTGATCTAAGACCATAAGAGTGTAAAATCTTGATGGAAAAATTGCAAAGGATGAATCAGGTGAACGAAAAAAATATTATCAATCCAATATGAGTTTTTTTTTTAGTTTTCATTAATAATATAATTAAAATTATTAGATAACATGTGTGAAACAGTCTATAAATTCAAATATGTTTAATGTTCTACATGGACCAACAACTCAGAAAAGGAATGTTGTTCTAAGAAAAGAAAAAAAATAGAACATGCAAATGAAAATGAATTGCTCCTTAGCTCATCTGGAGTGGTGCTGGAGGTTAACGAAAGGGGGAAAAACTTTTACAAAATTTTGAGAGATCTAGTGGAACAGATGTACAGACGTTCTTTCCAATTACAATAAAAAAACCAATCCAATGATTCCAAGAACCAAATTTTATCTAAACTACAGGAAGAGTTTCTAGAGAATTGGTCAATGAGACATGTCAGACTTTTTATAGCAAAAATGTACAACAACAAAAAAGAAGGAACGAAAAAGTAATATTCCTTTAGATGTTTATTTAGAATTATTTATAAATATCACTTTTGTTATACTTACTTTTCATATATCAATATAAAAATTAAATAGTTTATTGTCATGTTACATTTTCAAGAAGATTATGAAAATCTGAAAAGATGAACGGCCTGATATCAGAAATATGCTAGTAGGAATGTCAAAAAAGGTGTACAAGGAGATGGTCAAAGAAATGGACAAAATTGCATCGTGGGAGGAGCCATCTCAACAACAACGTGCTTCAAATGTATTATGTAATCATTGAATTTTTTTATCATTAGGTACAATAATAAACAATTTATCATTAAATATTAATTTTCAAGTATTTTCTTGCAAAAAAGAAAAGAAAATGGAACCCATTTAGCACATAAAACAGGACGACAAGGAAGAAAAGGATTGATATCTAAGTTTGTGAGTAATTTTTACTTCCTTATAACAACTTAACTAGATTTCATTTTTGTATTTTTTAAGTTGTTTTACAAAAATCATCATTGAATGTCTTCAAACAGGTGCTAACATACAAAGAAGAACCATCAGAGGAATTGATTGAAATTGAGTTAAATATGGGTTGTGAGTATATGTTGGCATATCAGAACTTAATTGTGGAATTTGTAAGCATTTATCAATCTTGTTTTACTTAGCTCCATCTATAATTAATAGAAAAAATTAATCTTTATATTAAATATATGATTTGTTATGGGGTATAAAACTTGTAGGAAACAAAGTATGGCATTGCGCCAATAGATCAAATCTTGAAAGATGGCATGTTACATGGTTTTGAAAGAATGTGTATAGTTTATGAGTCAATTGTTGCATTGGTACGTCATTTCTTTTTTATTTACATTGATGTATATTATTTAATATTGCAATTTTCATTATTCTCACCAATGTATATACACTCATTACAATTTATTTTTATGTTTGTAGATGGAAGGTGAAGAAGAAGAAAACAATCAACATCGTAAACAAAACATTCCTGAAAATAACCCCAAGTCATGGAAGTAGCTCTAGCAGTGACAACAGTTCAAGCGAAGAATGATGATCACTATGTTTGGATATCAAAGCAAGGCATTGTATTTTTTGAAATATGTCTGTGAAATTAGACATTTTCTTTAATGTAATGGACATAGTGTCCCAATTGAAAGATAAAGTGATACCAATAACTGTCCTTTTTTGTATGACAAAGAATATATATATATATATATATATATATATATATATATATATATATATATATTTTAAATTTATTCTAATGCATTCTCTATTGTCGCTATTGTGTTCTCCATTGTCATTCTCAAATGCACTAATAAAAATTTAATTCATATGAATATTGTTATAAGATATATATGTGTCGACTTTTGATGAATAATGAATTTTAAAAAACCACAATAATTATGATATGATATAAAAAATTAATCCAAACATCACATTCAAATGAATTAATAAAAATTTAATTAATATGAATATTGTTATAAGATATGTCTACTTTTGATGAATAATGAATTTAAAACAATCAAAATAATTGCACTGTCACAGGTCGACGTTTCTAAAAAATACAAAATGAAAACCGGTGCACTTGTATTCTTAAGCGTACCGGTGCGTTTTTACGACCTATGGGCACCGCACAAATACCAAAACCAATTAAAAATATTGAGGCATTTGTGCAATACGGCGCGCCGGTGCATTTATGTCTGCATTACGCACCAGTGTCGTTTTATGAACTATGAGCAACACACAAATATCGATACCAATTAAAAATCTCGGTGCATTTGTGTGATACTATGCACTGGGGCATTTTTGTGTCTATATGCACTAGTGAATTTGTACGACCTATAGGCACCACACGAATACCAATACCAATTGTAAATCTCGGTACATTTGTGTGATACTATGCACCAAGGCATTTATGTGTCTATATGCACTGGTGCATTTGTACGACATATGGGCACCGCACGAATACCGATACCAATTATAAATCTCGATGCATTTGTGTGATAATGCGCATCGGTGTGTTTCTATAAGTCTATGCACCAGCGCGTTGATACGACCTATGGGCACCGCTCAAATCCCAAGACCAATTATAATGGCCCTATGCATTGTATCACCAACACTACGCTCGGTGCTATTTTATACCTTAACGGCCCGGTGCATTCTCCTTCGACTGCCTCGGGGCTCCGACTACAGGTACGCATTGGTGCATTAAATCCTGATTAGCGCATCGATCAAAAAACATCCGTAATTACCTCCAGCTGCCCATTTTTTTTTAGTTGTGTTGAATTTCCATTAAAAGCTCCGCCAAAACCTCCGTAACCATAAACATATGTTGTAGCAAATATTTTTTTGACAATTTTGGCCAATTTTATAACACTAAAAACCTCCTTTATAACCCCCACTAGAGGGTGTTTTTCTTGCAGTGAATATCATATGTGTAACAACATACAAAGTATTGAAATTGAAGCGGATATATTCACAGCTGAACAACAACAACAACACTCTATTGATACATAAACTGAAATACAATTACATACACACAAATACTTTAATCACTGCAATCCCTGCTAAGAAGGAGGGCCCTTCCTCCCTAGCAGGGCGCAGGTAGA
Source organism: Pinus albicaulis (assembly GCA_034641835.2). NCBI lineage: Eukaryota > Viridiplantae > Streptophyta > Pinopsida > Pinales > Pinaceae > Pinus > Pinus albicaulis. Next base: position 163,308 of record JAXQQM020082125.1, read on the forward strand.
GGAAGAAATTAACGGAAACTAAATTTAATAACGCATGTAACAACAATAACAGGATAATCTGTATTAATTTGAACACAATTATAGAGCCAAAATAACATTGTTCTCCGCTAACCTTTCAACCTCCAAGGTCGAGAACTATATAGTGGTTAGATCAAAAAATCAAGGGATAGATCAACCATGAGAATATTATGATTCTCATGCTGATCGAAATAGAACACATATAGTTATAACCACTTCCTAATAAAGTTTTGACAAAAAAATAAAAGATTACAATCAAAACCTCCCTTAGGTTGTTATCCCAAAAATATAATGCTAAATAACTTCTACAACTATCGTAATAGAATCACAGCTGTAGTGTAACAACCAGAGGAAATATCAGCAACAAGTGTTGACGAGATCAGTCAATGGTACAACTATATCAGCAGTTCGCTAGTGGGTTTGTAACAACAGAGTGTAACAATGGTTTTCCGGCGGGTTTGTAACAACAAGGTGTAACAACATCGCTTTTCTGTAACAACACCTTCTTAAATGCTTCTGTGAACTTCGTGCTTGGGATATTTGGTGCTATAAATGACATCTGAAAAGACAACACAAAGACCATCGATCTTCTCCAAACATTCACCATCAATTATTCATAAAATGGTATGATATATCATAATAATTGGTGAATTGGCAAAGTAATAAAAACAAGGTGAAACAACACAAGTTAGGGTAGAAAGGTATGAGAAAGAGGCAAATATACTCCCATTGGTTATATTTAAGAGGAAAATTAGGGAAAAAAAATATAGGAAAAGTGTACAAAATTGGCACCCAACATTCGGCACATAAAGATTGTGTTTCCCGCAATCCAACGTAGTAAACCCGTTCTATAGGATACCATATGTGGATGAGTTCTAGGGCTGTGCATTATTCGAGGAAGTGACCATGTTCATCACACAATGTGCAACGTATGATAGGAGGGGGCATGACTGGGAGTCTTTATGGTGCCCATCGTTCCTCCTATAGGTACAAGATTATACGAGGTTCATCTCCAGCAGACTGGGTGGAGGGATCCTCTTGATAGGATCGCTCGATGGCGTGTAAGGCATCCCTATATCGCCGGATCTCTGGGCAATGATGGATATAGTGCCCATAATTGCTGCAGATATTACATGCATTATTGGTACGCAATGCTTTGCCTTTACCTTTGGTGCCAGGTTCCTTTTTACAAGAACGCGAGATCACGATGTCTGCCTTAAATTCGAGGAGTGGTTTTAACTCATCCAACTATGGGAAGATGTGGGTAGGGTGTCCTATTATGTCGCATATGGCACAGATTGGTGATTCCCATTGTATAGCGAGATTTTCCAGCTTCTTTCCTCTCTTCTCGGTTTTCTTAGCCATAATCCTTGGTTTTGCAATGGGAATTTCCTCTGCAGGGATGTTTTCGACTATTTCTTGAACGGGTGAGGCCTCCTTAGGATTGAGGGGTTTTAACCCTGTGGCAGTGATGTGTGTGGCTCCTATCCCTGTAGGGGGAATGAGATACCAAACTGGTATTGAAAACAATATGTTTGGTAACACCACTGTTTCCAAAACCTGTTGGAAGATGAAACCATCTGGGGGGTAGAGGAAAGGGGTTTGGGAAGCGGTGTAGGCTAAAGAGGCTGTTGTGGTCGAGGAATCTGTGTCATTACTGCTTATTTCTGTGTCCTTACTAGCTTCGGTGCTTTATGTGGACATCATACACACTGGAGATGCTATGAAATCAGGTGATGACTAAGGTATAATGGGGGGATCTCCTAGGAATGACCCTAGGATGGATGACAAGTTGAACTGGCCAGGGCCATACTCTTGATACCATGAAAGCGTATGTGATGATGTATATACGTAGGGTAGAATTACATCGGTGTTTGTTAGGGGTCGTTTCTCGCTATGCGTCAATTGGTCAACAGTAATGATGCGGACCTCGTGGGGGAACATCAAAATACGGAAGACGGAGGAGGCTATGGCTGACATGGGGTACATATAACTTCGACCAAGGAGTATATTATAGTCCAAGTGAGCATCCAAGATTTCAATGTCTATATGGACCGTCTTTACGGCTAAGCAGACTGGGACGTTTTGGTAGAGACTGATGGGGGTTGAGGAATGACTATCGTATGCTCTAAGCATGATGACTGATGGTTTTAGTTCGGGAGACCCTAACTTCTACCAAATTCTTTTTGACATGATGCACGTGGATGCACCCTCGTCAATGACACATCGGTGAATGGTGATATTTTGGACCGACACTGGTATCTGAAAGGCGACCATCAAAGGAAGCCTAGGGGTGGCTTTGTTTAAATCAAAATCCATTAGGTGCGTATCGGCAGGGTCGATAGCACCTAACGCAGAAAGCAAGGCACTGTGTTGTTTTGGGCATGACCACAATACTTCCAAAGCTGACATAGCAGTGGGAGATTGGGCTGAATCATCCACGATGCTATAATTATGGGTCACTTTGGAGTATTTTCATGCTCGCCTATTTGGTCCCTTAGCCATATTTGGCAATGGTTCAATAGGAAACTTTGAAATGGTCAAAAAGGTGCAGTTGGTGCACTGGTACTAGCCCCTTACATGTTATTGTTTGTTGAGGTGTCATAATTTTGATTCTGTGTTTGAAAAAAACATCTCTTCACCAATCATGTAGATTTCATGGATGTTTTTTCCGAAGTCATCTGGATTTTGTTGCTAAGTGGTAATTGTCCCTTGATGGGGGAAAGGTTCCTGCATCACAACTATCTGTTGGGAAGATCCTCCTTATCCTCGGTTACTCTGCAACTTCTTCATCTTAGGGATATCAGGACAGTGGTGAGTATAATGGCCGTACTCACCACATATCGAACAAGAGTGGTTTGTTCGAAGAGGTGGCCTTTTGCTTTGTCGTTGAGCATTTCTTGGCTCCTGGTTTTAATTTTGGTTGGAGTTGCTGGTTGTTGCCCCTTGTCCAGGATTCCCTTTGGGATTTTTTTTCCTTTTTTCTTAACCACATCAGGAGGGTAGTTCTTCTGGTTATATGACTGGTGTGCTTGGTTTTGGGAAGGCTGCACAAAGTTCACCTGTGCATTATTCTTCATAGGTGGGTCTTGTGCTAGGGACTGGGTATAACGCAGTCCTTGGTTTGCACCTAGATATTGGGGGGAGCTCTTCCGTCAATATGTATATTTGTGTACTGGGTCCCCTGAGCCAGAGGATAGGGTCCTCCATGGTGATACGCTGATGCCCTACTGGTCAAATTTTTCTGAGGCATATGATGACTTTAAAAACCAGATTGTGGTACGTTTTGGGTAGAATCATACATATAACCGAGGTTTTGACTGCTATTGCCTAGTTAAATTTGGGTTAATGACCCAATTAGATCATCTTTAGAGTTTGACGCGCCTGGAAATTCTTTATAATTTTGCAGGCATGGGGCATTCGGTAGGTTATTATAAATATATCCTAACTGTGTATAAATCAGCTCGAGCTATTGGGCCTTGCTGATGGCATCCTCTTCGGATATGGGCCTTTGTTGTGCCACATCCTTTGAAATATCTGTAGTGAGAGTTTTCAGGAATAGATATAAAAGTACCCGATCATCGAGTTTAGCTTTACATAAACTACGACGCCGCCACCATTCATGGAGATGGTCTGAGATATGGACGGTGGGGGTTTGCCTAAAGTGTGTCAGTAATTCCATTCCAGAATCATGGTGGATGGGTAACTAAAAATATGTTAGGAACGTGGTGGCGAGGGTGATAAAGGTTCTATGTGTGTAGCAGAGGGCTGCTCCACATACCATTTCACTACTACTCCTGTCAGAGTGCATTGAAATAGTCTCAATCAAATAGCATCGTCAATGATATTGTTCAATGAGCACCATAGGTGGAAATTCATGACATGATTTCCTAGGTCTTCTGCTTGCTTTCCTTCGAACTTTGGAATGTCTGAAGGGAGCTTTGTGGGCAAGGGAGGCCATGTAGGGTTGTGTGAAATGGGGTAATTCGTCTACTTGGTTAAATCTGGTAGATTCAACGAAGCTAAGAAAGGTGACTGTGAGGTTGAAGCCATTACAACTTGTGAAAACATGTCATTTTGGTTAGGAAGAGGGCTTATCTGCGATGTACTCTACTGTGTATTCAACTGGCTTCCCAAATGGGTAGCACTTCTCTCCCCTCTAGGGGTTGTGGGAGGAGTGGTTTGTGGTGTGGCATTGGGAGACCGACTAGGGTTCCCAAAAAAGGATGCCCCAATAAAGGATGAACCAATAATGGTTGCAGCATTTCGTCTTTGATGCCTAAATGGCGAAAAACCTGGAACCCCTCTCGGTAAAGGGGGGAGGTCCAAAAGATGTACAGATCAACGAGGTCTCGTTGGGTCCATTATGGTGTCGACTAGGTCTGGCTTTGGAATTATTTTAGAGGATAGATATTATGATCAAAGAAAAATTCTGATCGCATACATAAAACAAGGAAAAAATAAAATAAATTTCCCTTTAAATTAATCCTATGTGATCAGTCAATCAAAAATATGGTTTTTGTTTATTTGTGTATGATAATCAAAGCCTAAAATATCCATTCATCCTCACAAACTTAAATTTAATTGTGCCTTGAGAAGATATCTTGCGAGTGCTGGCACAACGTCCCGTAAGAGCTGGCGACACCCCCAGTCAGCCAAAGAAAATCCACCAAGATAAGGGTAGAGGATCTAGCGCTTGCCTGCATCGTCACCTATAGGGAAATGATGCCCTAATTTGGCCACTAAGTACCACCATCCCATGTGAGTGTTAAATTCTTGGGCTTCTTGGTAATTCAGCTAAAAATACCGAGTATCAGCTGGGTCAGGTAGCCCCAACTGATACCTGCCCGCACTGCGCCTAAGCCTAACCCCCTCTAAAACGAGTCTCTTTCGCGCTCGGGTTTTCTTTTCCATGGGCGGATAGGTGGATTTAAAGCTCCCTAACCAGTCAAATTCTATGTTTTAAGATGAATAATGATCAAGGCGGCTCATTGGATGCCTACCCCCTTGATCCTAACTTAGACTAGAAATTATTTTATAGCCCCTGTGGGGAGAATCTAGTGAGTCTTTTTAAGTTAGTTTTAGGTGTCTTTGCTTTGCATAGTCTATGGATGTGTGTGAGAAAAAATTTAACAAGCACATAGTTTGAACATGTGGACATGCGATGATTCTTTTCAAAATCCCCTATTAAACTATGTTGTATTGTTCCTTGCTCAAAAGAAAAACATGTGCAGATATGGGCCGCTTTCTATTTTTCCTAGTTAATCTATGTGATCAACTAAAGGGAGATGGTGAGTTGTGAATAGAGAGTGTTCATATGCTTTCCTAGGATCATCGAAGGATGCAAAGGCAACAAATATTACTTGCTCTTCTGTCAACAATTCAATCCTAGTCCCGAAATCCTAGTGCAAACATTGAACTAAAATAATTACTTTTACACTAGGAAAAAGAAACTAGCTAAGCATGTGTGGACTTGGGCCACTTACTTTGGCTAATTACCTAGGTGTTTTGGTACCTAAATTTTCAAAACACAAAAAAATTTCGGAATGCAAGTTAATTTCCCCCCCTACTTACACTATGTGTGAACTTTGCAAAAATCAACTTGAAATAAAACTAACACTAAGCCTACCAAAAGTAGCTAAGAGTGAGCTTTAGCAAGTTGTGGGGTACCTTAACCAATGTTGGCAGATGTATTATGGGCTTCCAGGCACTTTACAAATAGGGAAAGATAGAAATATGGGATAAATTTCTCATTTTGTCTTTTGCACGCGAAAGGTTGCAACAGGCGCGATGTGTGCATGCAAGTCAACTCTGAATGCGTGCCCTGGGCACGCCTGTGTGAGGGAAAATCACGCAAATTCCTGCAAAAGTAATTTTTGGAGTTTTTCTTCTTTAGTCTATCACTTGGGATGAACTAGGGACTGAAGGAGAAAAAGGGGGCAATTTCAGCCCAACTCCACAGCACATATGGAGGTCTCTGCAAAAAGTCACAACCACATAAACTTGGAAATAAACGTTAGTGGAGTCGCCAATCCTATGTTAGTGTGTTTGGTAAACGCATGTACGAAATCACACCAACTTAAGGGGTGTGGTTTACCCTCTTAATTTATTGGTCATAGGTAGAAAATATATGGAGTCAAGCATGTTAATGGAACATGCTAGAACATAAGTATACTAGATAGAGAAATAGCATGCATATTCAAACATAAAAATTAAACTAAAACTTAAAAAAATAAGACAAAAGATCTAAATAGAGTCAAACAACTGCAATGATCCAAACGGTGGTGCTTACGGCCCCTCTTATTGAGTATTGGTAGGAAATGAGGATGAAACTTTAACCCACTTGCAAAGGGGCCCTTAGAAATGGGGGTTCTAAGACCCGATGCAAGGATTTCTTTACTTCCAAGCTTGCCTCGGTGCAAAGTCTCCCTCTCTCTACTATGGTGGACTGAAGTTGTTGGATGGCCAACAATTGAGTCCCCTCTATCTCTGCTCTAGATAACACACTACTAGTATTTCTTGGGGAAATTCTGGCTAGCATAACAATGTGCTCTCAAGTTGTTCATCTCTTGGTGGCCTTTTATAAGAGAATTCAAATCCTCCTTCCCTCTCTTGGTACATTGTGGATGGTGACCCAAGAGAGGGGGATGATTCCATTGTGTGCTCCCTTGATGTCATAAAAAGAATTTGGTGGTTGTCCTTAGGTGATTTCAAGTGTGAAATCACTTTCCTAGAGTGTGATTTTTGTGGTCCCAGAAAGTGACTTCCGCCACTCCCAGGATTGCATGCTTTTCAGGTCAAAAGGCACACAAAGGTGCTCTTCTCGAAGGTTTTTGTGCGTGTAATGTTCCAAATTTTTATGGAACATTAATTCTTGTTAATTTTATATAGGAGAAGAATAAAATGGGTAGGAGACCCATTCTTGGCATGATTAGAGAATAAAAATCCTCTAAGTGTGAAAGAGGATCATGTTTGGAGTTGGATCTCACACCTCCATGTGTGAAAGGAGGTTTTTGCATAAAGGCTAGGCCAAGGTGGACCAAGTCAAACTGCTTTGGCATGAGTTGGAAAGCAAAAAGTGGGACAACTTAGGAGGGAAGCTTCTAGAGGAAGGGAAACCCTAATTCGAAGTAGGGTCCATGGATGGAGGCTCACTTGTCTAAAATAGGAGCAAGGCATCCATTGAGATTATCTTTTGATCATTTTACATTTCAGTCTTGGAGACTTGTTGTTGCCTCTTGTTGTTTAGCAGAGTTGCAGTGCCTTCGGGCACGAGGGAGTCTTGTTTAGGATTTCCTCTCCTTCTTGAGTAGCTCATGAAGGATTCCACTCCATTCCCCATATTTTGGCATTCAGGCCATAGCTTCAGCCATCTACATCAGCACAATTTATGTAGCAGACATTGTGCAGTGTTGCTGGGGAGGTTCCCACACACCATCCAAAGCTAGTTTTTCAAAGGAATGAGGTTCCATCCCTTCGGAGATCATAAAAGGTGGTTCATGAGCATATCCCACCATATTTGGCATCAGGCTAACCACATTCCATCATTGGCAGTGCAATCCCTCTCTTAGACAACGTTATTCTTGGTGAATATTTGCTGTGAGGGATTATCCGGCATTTTGGAGAATGAAATATCGGTGAAAGGATCAGCCTTTCACTTTAGATTTCCATTGGAGAAGGGTTATTCATTTGTTTCAGCCATTCTAGCCTTCTCCATGTATTTCTAGCTCTTGAGTTGCAGCTACTACTGCAACTCCCACATTTTTGTATTATAGCATTTTGCATAGATTTCAGCCAATCCTCTTAAAGGATTTTTGTATTGTATTTTCAGGGGTTGAGATCTTGCTCCCCTTTATTTATTTGAGCCCACATTTTTATATCTTTGTATTTTCATCATTTATGCAGCAGTTCCTCTCTAAAACTGTGCAGTCATTGCCTAGGGCTTTCTTTATGCAGCAGTATATTCCCTATTTTCATGTACAGGTTTCTTGAGGCTTCTAGTGCCTTGCTTGAGTGATCATTCCCTCAAGGATTTGTATACTTATTTGCTTCTATGTCTTAATATGATGGCGATTGGATTCTCAGGAATTTCATGTGTACATATATCACCGCTATTTCCATTTGATGTATTTGTTATTGTTGTAGTTGCAATGTTGGGGTTATCTTAAGAGATTCCCAATCTTGTTGTTTTCCCTCTTGGGAATATTATCCCTTGAAAACACTCTATAGACAGAGTCTGCTAGTGGGACAGGTAGCCTCTGGAGCTCATCCTTCTCTATGAAGGTGAAAAATCCAGTAAATTCCCCTACAGTCTATCTCTGGAATGGATTTTATTGTCGATTGATAATGTTTCTGAAAAAGGAACATTACTGAAATTCGAATAAGGTCTGTAGAGGCTTGCATCCCTGGGCTGTTTAGCAGGGTGGTGGTGCCCTCGGGCACTAGGGTGTTCCCGGTATGGAATCCCTACCTCTTCCTCAAGGAAGGATGAGGATTGAGCTACATTTTCCTCAATCTGGCATTGGCCACAACTACATTCATCCCCTACAGTGTTAGCTCTGCAGCAGAGAGGATGTTGTGTTGTTGGGTGCAACAAGAGAGGAACTCATGGAGTCTCTCTTGACTTGTTTTCTTCAGTGGAGGAGTGATCTACTCATTGGATAAGCTACAAGGAGGATTCCCGGGCTTCATTTCAGATCATTGGCACTTTTCCAAGCATTCCATCATTTCCCACTGCGCAGTCCATGGAGGAAACTGCGTTATTTCAGAGGAGGCAGTGAGAGAGGGTTCATAGAGCTCATCAGGAGTGTGTTTTTGAGACAAAGGGATCAACCCTTTGTGCTTAGAGAAATTATCAGAGGAGGGAAATCACATTTCAGATCTGCAATGGCCTCATCCATATTTCAGTTCAGTTGTAGTGACAACTCATTTGTCACATTTTGTATTCTCCGGCATTTTTAACAATCTCTTCCAGATTGGCTAGGAATCCTGTATTTCAGCCCATTTCTCTGTTATTGGGAATTATTTGTATTCCCTCAGCCACATGTACATTTTATACATATTCAAAAGCTGCTACTTCAGATAGACTGAGCAGGCATGGTCCTTCGACATTTTGTATAGTTGCAGCAACTCCTGCATTTCATTGATTATCCATGGGAGATTGGTTCTAAAGGTTTGAGTGGCTTGTCCCTCAACTATTTCTTGTATTTTATTGATGATATCATAATATAATGATGGTTGTAGCATTTTACCTCTTATGATGTATTCATAATTGCATAGTTAATGTTAATGTTCATATATTGTTGTAAGCTCTCTCATTGAGCCTTGTTTTAGAGATCTAGTTTGGGGAGGTCTGTATAACCCATCTAGAATCATTTATTTGAGCTCATTTTCTGCAAGGGAGTTGTATTAAGTTTTTTATAGGGCATCCCAGCAGTGGTTTTCCTTATTTATGCAGTGACTTCCTTATACAATGTCCTCAAGGACCCTGTAGCAGAAATTCCCGGAGTTCAACAACTGAAAAGGGTAGCAGCAACTCCGGCATTTCTGCAGATTTGCCATTTTGTACTTATTTCAGCCAATCCTTTCAAAAATTGTGTATTGTATGTTTCCAGGGGTTGAGATCTTTCTCCCCCTTGTTTATTTGAGCTATATATTGTAAAATCCATGTGTTTACATCTTTTGCAGCAGTTCTTCTTTATAGACTGCGCAGTCATTGCCAGGGCTCTTTTATGCAGCAACATTTCTTCATCTATCGTGTATATGTTTTTTTGATGAAGGAATTGTCTTACTTGAGTGTTTGTTATTCAATCATTTGTATACATTATTGCTGCTATTATTTAATGTGATCTCTCGGCATTCTTGGTGTTCATGCATTCACTTCTATTTCCAGCTCTAGTTCATGTATTGCTGATCCTTGAAGGAGAATATTTCGATTTCTATAGATAGATTCTGCAGTTGGCCAGGTAGCCTCTGGATCTCATCCTTTCTTTGAAAGGTGACATATCCAGTAAATGCCTCTGTAGTCCATCTCTGAAATAGAATCTTGATATTCCTGAAAAAGAAACATTACAGTGGTATCAGAGCATCGAACTTGGCATAGACTGTGAGTTCAATTTCATAGGAGAATAATGAAGAAGATGAGCCTAATATCATCTATTTTTGGAATAAAGAAGAGCCCCCCTAAGGAGGAGGAGAAGAAAACGGGAGAAGAGGAAGGTCCATGCACTTCCTATTCTCTTGAAGACCAACATGGGAGATGCTTGGATTTTCAGATCTTAAGCAAGTACCTGGGTGACTATAAAACCCATTCTGCAGCATTCAGGGGAGCTACAGTGTTCCTACAGTCTATTCAGTAGATGGAGGAGAAAAGGCCCTGTGGAAAAGGAGAAATCAGAGGCAATAGGCTTCTATTGTCTACATTTTATGGGGTTACTTCAGCTAGAGCTTGGGTGAAGAAGCTGGAGGCATTCATATTGCTGCATCCAATGGTAGAAAAGGAAGCAGTGGATATTACAGCACTGCATTTGGAGGAGTAGCCTTCAACATCCATGGATGGCCCAACCATTGCATGGGAGGGAGAAGCCTTTTCAGCCACACAAATTCATCCCAAGACCCACCAAGGATGGTGGAATTTCATATGAAGAGGTCCAAGGATCAAATCACATGGCCACTTCAGGGCCTCATGATTGCACTGAGTTGTGCAAAGGGTTCAAGGAGAAGATGAACCCTCATCCTCACACACCTTTGATGAGTTTCATTCAGCCTTTAAGGTGGGAGTGTGAACTTTTTGAGGATGAAGTGAACCATGACACCTCCATGGAGAATCATGAAACAAATTGTGAACCGGAGGAAGAGACATTTGTTACACCATTGAAGGGATTAGCAGCGCTGTTGAACATGGGTGGAGAGGAGACATCACCTCCATCATATTTGTATCCTCATAGGTCCAACATAGTCATGGGAGAGAGGCCTTTCCTAAGAGGTCTCCAAGGAGCTACATTTCAAACTCTCATGGAATGCAAAAAGCAATAATTGGGTTGGGAGGATGGTAGCCCTCATGGGAGGAGTACCAAAAGAATGGAGAAGAGATGGCAGGATGTTTACATAATTGAGAAGAAATGAGAAGGGATATTTGGAGCTGATATGATATATATATCATTCATGATACCTTCATCATTTGAGGTACATGATGTAAGCATGAGGAGGCAACAAGCACTTGAGTTGCTTGGGATTGATGGGAGAGAGCACAAGAATATTTGCTCTCATATGATTGATGGTGTTGCAGGAGTAGAGGAGGGCACTATTATAGTGCAAGGGGATCACTCCTTAGCTTATATTTATTTGGAGGCATTTCCCTCTTGGGAGAAGCTTCATATTTGCAGTAGCATCACCAGAGTTGTTCTTGACAAGGAGCATGTCAAGGAACAAAGATTGGCATGGGAAAGAGCCCTTTTGTATGAGCTCACAGCGCTGGAATTTGGGAGTAGAGTTACATGCAAGGATTCATCTATTATCTTAATTCCAGCCTATGGTAAGAGTCTTATGCCTACATTTTCTGATTTACATACTCTTATCATTTTGTTGTAGTGCATGGGCCCTCCTACGGGCAGATTTTTCATGCTGCTCCATGAGCGAAGTTGGGCCAAACCATGTGATGGAGACAACCATATTTTATATGGCCTTGGGAAAGTGTTACATTCCATGTATGTTCAGCATTTATATTCAGCCACTTACCATGCATCATCAAATGAAAGAACATACATTGTTATTCATGAGATGAAAAACAACTTGCCATATCATTTCTCGAAGCAGCAGTTTGGGGAACTGCATTGTGACCACTTGGGAGACTGTTGGTACATCTTTGTACAACATGAAACCTTCAGTAATTCCCTCATTTTATTGCTGAGTATGGTCTCCTTGGCTGATATTTCTTTTATCTTAGTAGAGGACATGATTAGAGGAGAGACACAAGGGATGAATGTGTCCTTGTTGAGGGAGGGCTCCCATATTTTTTGCAATACATGTTCTAAGGGGAACATGAGAGGAGGCATGGCTACAGCCACATATTTTATTACTTGTGGGGTGAGCCATGATCTTGGTAATTTTATCCATCCATTGTATGTATATGGGCAGGTGTTGGACCTTACATTGTTGATTCACTCATCTATTTACTATTTAGTAGTAGATGTGATATTTGTTGTGCACTACTTGCCATGTTATTTTCTGCAACTGCAGTGGATGAGGTTGCATTGTGACCCTATGAGGCATTTCTTGCATTTTTCTACACATGGTATAACCTACAGCAAACATGTCATGGGGGAATTCTATGGTGATCTTGTCCTATTCATCATAGATGACATGTCTTGGGCCAGCCGGATTATCATTGATGGAGGAGAGATCCTTGGGGGATTACTCTTCATTTTTCCATTTGAGGGCAATAAATTTGCAGCCCATGATCAATAAATACTCTGCACCCATCATAAGTGTAGAGGATGACAGTAAGGGGCAGGCTATAAATCTTTCCATGATCAGATTCCAGCCCACCTTCATTTCTGGAGCTCAAGGTGGAGGGAGATTTTCCACGAGTTGCCTTGTTGGGAGGCAGCTTATTATTTTTTCATGATTGATGGCTTGAAGATGGGAGATTTATATGGGGATGATAAATCCCATCATGTATCAGATCTCATGCCTCAAGGAGGCCCTTAGATAGCTCTTTTTTCCTTCATGGATAGTTGTTTCTACATGATAGCTATTTGGGAATGTTCACCCAAAGGCTAGATTGCATATGTTGGAGGGACAGTTTGAATACTTGATGGCTTATATGGCATCCTTTTCTTGAGGAGATCATCACATAAAGATGCTACAGGAGGAAGGGCAGAAAGAAACTCAGTCCATCCTCGCAATTACTTGAGGGCAAGAAATATTTTGAGAGGGGAGGACTGTAATGTTCAAATTTTTTATGGAACATTAATTCTTGTTAATTTTATATAGGAGATGAATAAAATGGGTAGGAGACCCATTCTTGGCATGATTAGAGAATAAAAATCCTCTAAGTCTGAAAGAGGATCATGTTTAGATTTGGATCTCACACCTCCATGTGTGAAAGGATATTTTTGCATAAAGGCTAGGCCAAGGTGGACCAAGTCAAACTGCGTTGGCATGAGTTGGAAATCACAAAGTGGGACAACGTAGGAGGGAAGCTTCTAGAGGAAGGGAAACCCTAATTTGAAGTAGGGTCCATGGATGGAGGCTCACTTTTTTAAAAGAGTATCAAGGCAGCCATTGAGATTATCTTTTGATCATTTTACATTTGAGTCTTGGAGACTTGTTGCTGCCTGTTCAGCAGAGTTGCAGTGCCTCCGGGCACGAGGGAGTCCTATTTAGGATTTCCTCTCCTTCTTGAGTAGCTCATGAAGGATTGCACTCCATTCCCCATATTTCGGCATTCAGGCCATAGCTTCAACCATCTACATCAGCGTAGTTTCTGTAGCAGACATTGTGCAGTGTTGCTGGGTGTTGTTGGGGAGGTTTCCACACACCATCCGGAGCCAGTTTTTCAGAGGAAGGAGGTTCCATCCCTTGGGAGATCAGAAAAGGTGGTTCATGAGAATATCCCACCATATTTGGCATCAGGCCAACGACATTCCATCATTGGCAGCGCAGTCCCTCTCTTAGACAGCGTTCTTCTTGGTGAATATTTGTTGTGAGGGATTATCCGACATTTTGGAGGATGAAATATCGGTGAAAGGATTAGCCTTTCACTTTAGATTTCCATTGGAGGAGGTTTCTTCATTTTTTTTAGCCATTTCAGCCTTCTCCATGTATTTCCAGCTCTTGAGTTTCAGCTGCTACTGCAACTCCGACATTTTTGTATTATAGAATTTTGCATAGATTTCAGCCAATCCTCTTACAGGATTGTTGTATTGTATTTTCAGGGGTTGACATCTTGCTCCCCCTTCTTTATTTGAGCCCACATTGTTATATATTTGTATTTTCATCATTTATGCAGCAGTTCCTCTCTAAAACTATGCAGTCATGGCCTAGGGCTTTCTTTATGCAGCAGTGTATTCCCTATTTTCATGTACAGGTTTCTTGAGGCTTCTAGTGCCTTTCTTGAGTGATCATTCCCTCAAGGATTTGTATACTTATTCGCTGCTATGTATTAATATTATGGCCATTGGATCCTCTGGAATTTCATGTGTACATGTATCACCACTATTTCCATTTGATGTATTTGTTATTGTTGTAGCTGTAATGTTGGGGTTATCTTAAGAGATTCCCAATATTGTTGTTTTCCCTCTTGGGAATATTATCCCTTGAAAACACTCTATAGACAGAGTCTGCTAGTGGGCCAAGTAGCCTATGGAGCTCGTACTTCTCTATGAAGGTGACAAATCTAGTAAATTCCCCTACAATCTATCTCTGGAATGGATTTTCTTGTCGATTGATAATGTTTCTGAAAAAGGAACATTACAGTGCGCAAAATAATTTATGACTTGCTCAAATTTGATTTTTCCTCAGACCTTAGATATTTTTAAATACTTTCAAAATTCTCTAATGTCTTTCAGCCCTGTAAATCCTTCTGCCTAACATTAAATAATGTCATCTTTTCTTGTACGATTTTCCAGTGTTAACAATTTGTATCATCCAAGAATTGTTCATTTATGTAATGTAAAGTAGGTTTCCCCCTCAAAGTGGCTTATTTATAAGGCGTTGATCTCTCTTTTCTTCTATTTTTGGAGCTGGTTTCATAACATGCCGAAGCTCCGATATCCCGAAATTTCGAAGCTCCGAAAAGCTGAAATGAAGATATGTAGAAACACAAAAAATCTATCAATTAACAAAGCACTAATATCGCATTCTATGAAATGAAAGATCCTGATATTGCATTCTGTCAACATCCTACTATTTCTCTATTTTTCACATCACATTTTCACTAAATCATGTCACAATGCTCGATATAAATATGTTGGCAAGAAAAATTCTGATTTAACGACAATTTTCAGTGTCACGTGAATGAGCATTTAATACTTAAATGACCACATTTTGTGTTTCTAATATCGAGGTTTTCAAACAATTTGTAATGATTTTA
Source organism: Pinus albicaulis (assembly GCA_034641835.2). Classification (NCBI taxonomy): domain Eukaryota; kingdom Viridiplantae; phylum Streptophyta; class Pinopsida; order Pinales; family Pinaceae; genus Pinus; species Pinus albicaulis. The sequence goes on from JAXQQM020082125.1 coordinate 178,420, forward strand.
AGGTAATGCGAAGGGATTTTCCATAAGGCCTGCATTGAATTGATATGACTCTTGCATATTTTGAGTGATTTTATGCTTATCTTAGTTCATTCCTTCACAGGTAAATCCTAATAAAGAGTAGCATAAAGATATGACCAGGTTAATCAAAGCACGAAGAAAGTACACAATTCAGTAAGAACCAATCTTGCCACCTGAAGAAACTCATGAAATGGCTCCTCTGTCTAGAGATACTACATGCACCCAGGATGAAGGTTCTTCTAGTTGGGAAGGAATCTATAAGTTAATTCGAAGAAAAAAGTATGAGGATAATTGAGAACCAAGAAGCTACTACTGATGATTCTCCACCAAAGGACATGGATGCATGGCACAATGTAGCCAATTCATTTCTTCATAGAATTTCCACCCGTCCTAAAATTCTCCCATACACAAATATGGCGAGGTGGGTCATGGACCATGTAGACATAATATAAAGACTATGTATTACTTCAAAGAAGACAGTAATTGGTTCTTTCAAGCAAGAAAATCTAAGAAGAATGTACCAGCTACCACATCCCCAAAACAAGTATGATACAGAGTTCGTCCATAAGTTCATGCATGAAAATCCAAACCCTACGGAACTTATCAAAGAATGGATAAAAGACCCAAATAAACACAAGCGTGTTGGAAATATGATGCAATATGTTGTCCTTGATGGCAACCTACTTAATGAATTTGTCCTTGATGGAAACCTACTTGATGAGTTTCCTTTTGATAAGCAACCTATTTGTTAAAGATGTAAAGATGATGTATCTACAGGTTAGTTCAGAAGTGACAGAGAAAGGAAATCCAGTTAGGATCAGAGAAATGATAAATATAATATGTCACAATGTATACGCAGGTTTGATGAAGGAAACCCACATACATACACTACTTGGTATACAGGCAACCCGCGTATACATCCAGAATTATCATATTCGCAGTTTTTATGAAGATAAATCACGTATACACATGGGTATGAAGAAGCCAAGTCGCGTATACCTTTTGCGCTCTAAAATTATGATACTAGGGGGCATTACCATGGTATTAGCCCACAATATTGAGCATAGTGTCATCTATTTGATTCCGTCCAAGAATACCATCGTTAATTGTGTGGTTTTTGCTCATGGTATTGGTAAAGGCTAAAACTATATAAGGAGAAGAAGATCGTAGTGCAAGGTGGTGCATGTGTTTGGGTATTGAATGAATAATTCACTCTGAAGTATATCTGCATCGAATGGGCTAAATTTTATTGTTATATCTGAATTAATATTCCACCTATGGATACAATTATGGATTAGGATCTCTAGATCTAAAATGACTATGTATTTGTTAGATCTGTTTATGAAATGTTTAGATCTGTGATCTGGCGAATTTTTTCTGAAGTGAAGGGTAATATCTGAGCTGATTATTTATTCTAAAGAATTGCACAGTCCAGAAATAGTTGCAAATCTATACGTAGGTTCATCTCTTTAAAATTGTGTATATATGCAGGTTCCGTTAAGAAAAAAACGCGTATGGGATCTAGGGTTTTGTTGAAGTGTGCGGAAGGAAATTTTTCATTTGTTTTGTTGTATTACTATTGTTTTCAATGATGCGCTCCTTTATCTCATCTCCGCACTTCTCCATCCTTCTCAATGGAAGCCCCTCAGCCCCTTTTAACAGCTCACGTGGACTAAGGCAGGGTGACCCCTTGTCACCTTTCCTCTTCATCATAGCAGCGGAAGGACTAGGTAGGCTTATCCGAGCTCATCAGGCTGCTGGTAAATTTCAAGGTTTAAAACTATAGGGACCTCACCTCTCACTGACCCACCAGCAATTTTTTGATGACATTCTTTTGTTCTGTATGGCGACTTTGAAGGAATGCAGAGCCATTTTGAATATCTTAGCAGTTTTTATGGATGCATCAGGAACCCAGATTAACAATGATAAGTCACATGTCTACTTCTTCAATTGTCCTCCTGTGACGCAAAATCTGTTGGCCAGAACCTTGAGGTTTTAGCGTGGTGCCTTTCCCATGAAATACCTTGGCATGACGTTAAATTTGGGTCCTGTCCGGAAGGCAGATTGGCAGGACATCCTCACCAGAGTCGCCAAAAGGATTCAGAATTGGAAGTTCCGAGTTCTGAATGCGCAAGGACACCTTATTCTATTAAAATCAGTGTTACAGGCCTTGCCAATTTATCAAATGTCGGGACGAGCATGTCCGAAAGGGATATGTTCCCAGCTTGTCAGTGAGTTTAAGAAATTTTTATGGCAGGGATCCCAAGGTGATAGGAAGTGGGATCTTCTATCCTGGGACAAGCTAATCAAACCTAAGGCTATAGGAGGACTTGGCCTTCGTGACCCATCAACGTTGAATAATGTGCTGGGCGTGAAACTATGGTGGCGTTGGATCCACAGAGGCCCAGACCTATGGAAAAACATCTGGATCAGTAAATATGAGATGCCTAGCACGATCTCCGGTCGATTAAAGATAGACCTAACCCCGAGAGGCTCATCTATATGGAATTTGGCAACAATGAATCATCACTTAATTCAGTCACATAGTTTTTGGGAGGTAAAGGACAGAGGTACAACCTTGTTCTGGGAAGTTTCTTGGCAACAAAGGGAAAAGTTGTTCAGTCGACTTGATTTGGGGGAAATTTTTTTATATACAAACACACCAAATCACAGACATCTCCATCAGTATTGGTTTCATAATCAGAATTATCTCTGGAGGAAGTGGAAAGATAAAACACACTGGCAGGAAGCTCCGGAAGCGCAGCAGTGGGAAAATTTGGCAAAAGAATTGAAAACTAGGAAAATCAGACAGGCGCTTGGTCCATACATCCTTTGATGGGGATATTTGACTAAAGGGAAATTCACAATTAAAGAGGGATATGATCTTCAGGCTCAACAAGCGCACAATGATATGCAACCAATCTGGAAAAAAATCTGGGAGATGAAACATTGGCCTAAGGTGGCATATTTTCTATGGTTGGTTAGTCATAGAATAATATTGACCTGGGAAAACCTACAGAAACAAGGGATGGTAGGACCCTCTCAATGTTCCCTATGTCAAGGTGATAGTGAAACAACATAACATCTTTTGAACTCGTGCCCAATGGTGCAACAAACATGGAGGAGCCTGGCACAATTGTTTAGGCAAACAGATCAAAACCATGACAGCATTATTGACACCATCTGTAGCTGGCGAAAAGGGAAGTTTCACTGTCAAGTAATTAACAGGGCCTGGACACTATCACTTGGATTCATTCTCTGGCATATTTGGAAGGAAAGGAACCGCAGGATTTTCCAAGATATTCATCAACTGATGCAGCACATTTGGCAACGATCTATCGATACTATTCGAGAAACCATCTTAGTAGAAAGCTGGGAAGATGAGGATTGGCAGATGGTAGGCTTCGAATCCTAGATATTAGAGTCTTTAAACCTCAAACCACAGATGTTGTACAAAAGCTTATGGAAATACCGACCACCACACCAATCAAGTGAAGAAACATGGCAGCCTCCCCAACTGGGATTTATCAAATTAAATTACGATGGAGCCTCCAAAGGTAATCCAGGGCAAGCAGGGTCTGGAGGGCTGTTTCGTAACTCTCAAGGTACAATCTTCCGGTTTTATGCTTTTGATCTGGGCCATGCCACAAATAATAAATTGGAATTGATAGCTGTCAAGCACGGAGTAGCCATTGCAATTCGAGAAAACTATCAGAGACTTATCATTGAAGGAGATTCAGAAATGGTCACAGGAGTTCTCCGTAAGCTTCAGCAAGGTACCCCTTGGGAAAAAATCTCACATAGCTGGTGAACAGCTTCCCTCATTAAGGAAGTGAGACAACTATTGAAACAGATCCAATACCTGATCCCTCAGCATATAAGGCATAAAGGAAATGCGACGGCAGATTACCTAGCTAATTGGGGCTGTAAACAGATGGAGCGTTGTATCGATGCACGCCCCACAGATGCCATCTGGGATGTGGAACTCCATTCTCTCCAGCTGATAGTCAGCAAAGAACTTCAACCCCCTGATTGGGGTGTACACCTGTCCGAGAGCATTTATGAGCCACGGTAAGGTGGCGGTTTGTGCGTCCTCATATCAATCACCTCTCATCATGCCAAACTGCAACTCCACCTCCCTGCAGTACGTGATAATCTGATCCTTTCTAAGCACGCAAGGTGGACAGCCTATGCTGTCAGAACGCTGGAGGAATGTTTTAAAAATGGTAATTCGGCCACCCCCTAGCCTTCATTCTTGCACGCATCGGTCATTGCATGCAAGAGCTTGGAGGATTCAGTGGAGGGCGTCGGGCACAGTCCATTCGAACAGGTGGTGGTATGTATCTAGCCTTCTTCTAGCTTTAATGGTTATTAACGTTGTGGTTTCAGTCTCCTTGCTGTTTAAAAGGGTAGTGCAGATTCTTTTACTAGTTTTTTCCTCTGTTCCTCCACTGCAAGAGGTCCTCCCTTGCTTCCGAGACCCCTGCCACCTGCTTTATAAGCTTAATTCCCCTGTACTCAAACCATATAGTCTTGCATCCAGAGTTATGCTAATTTTTCTTTATACCCTGACGGATTTGCGATGGTGTTTAGTTTACAAGGTTTGCTATCATAATCTTGGTCACAGTCTTCGTAGATGGAAGGTTGATGCTAAAGGCTACTACTGGCTTCAATTTACTGCCGGAATTCAATTTCTGCCTTCTCTCCTGTTGTTGAATTATCCCTGTAGTCTAGGTTGTAGTGGGATTCCATGTTTCGGGAGTTTTTCTTTTCCTAATTGTCTGTCAACTGGCCTGCTCAAGTCGATTCTATTACACCTTGCAGAAAGGTTAAGGAAGTCGGGTCACTATTGGATTCAATTCGCTGCAGGGTTTCACTGTCTGCCTTCGCTCCCATTGTTGCATTCTCCCTGTAGTCTGGGTTGTAGTTGGATTCCTTGTTTCCGGAATTTTTCTTTTACTAATTTTCGGTCCACTGGTCCGCTCCAGTCGCTTCTGTTACAACCTGCAGAAAGGTTAGGGCAGTTGGGTCGAGTAAAAGGTTTCTTTGTCTTCTGTATCACTGCATTGCATACATCCTGCATGTGTCGTGGCATTGCTAGGCCCCAGCAATTCCAGCCTTTCAAATTACTTTTTAATCATAAAAAAGAAGATAAAGGGCTGACAATTTCGAGGTTCCCTTATGCTGATTTCATCCTTCATGTGTACTGCTGCATGTCTGTCTTGTACACCAGGTTCTTACGCGACATGGGGAAGAGACGGGCCTCAACCCAAACTGCCAAAGGGAAGAAAAAGGCTAAAACAGAGTCCAACTCAAAGAAGCGTGGTAGGAAGTCGAACCTGGAGATTCTGGAGAACCTGGCAGCCAGCTATGTCATAGGTAACTCTTCCACGATTCGCCAGGAAATCCGTGGATGGGAGAAGGAAATACAAACAGATCCTGAAGACCTGGAAGCTGAAACTGAAATCTCGGATTTTATCACTGACCCTGGCAATACCAGAGGCCATATTACGTCATTTCACCAGACAATCCACACATACTGGATCCTGAAATGCCTTCTCACAAAGGCCATGCAGATTTTTCCCCCAGCTCAGGTTCAACAAGAGCAAACAAAGATAGATACCAGCTTGAAGGAAATGCTTCAAGATATGCAAAACCAGCTCTACCACATTCAAATCACCCAGTACTAGGCAGTTGACCGTATTAGCAGAGTTGATGATCGCGTGGGTCGTATAGAAAAGCAGCTCCAGCAAATCCAGCAAGTGGACATGCCAAGGCCTACTGTGAAAGACCCTGCTCCAGTCTCCTCCTCAGATGCTTAATGGTTCCTTTTATGATGGTTAATGAAATATACAATTTTGTATAAACTTAGTTTTCATTTTCTGCAAGTAGAACAGTATGATATAGAACAGTTAGCTGATGATGCACATAGATGGATGAAGACTTTCCAATTTTGGTTTTCTTTCAACGCACTGAGATGGCCAACAGACCTGGTTTCCTCCAGGAAGGTTGAGGCCATCGACCGTTTTTATATTTCTGTAACCTGCTTTGTCAATATAAATAGAAAATAGAAGGCCCTACTAAATTCACAAAAAAA